>JBBYHL010324714.1:0-49204 GCA_038381835.1 Adansonia madagascariensis
AATTTCTATAAAATTATAGTTAATTTTCTTAAAGAAATATTTTACATACATATATTACAGATTTAGTAATATTTTTAAATATTAAAAACGTAAAATTTTTATGATTACAGATATAGGGTTAAGCAGTAGCACCACTTTATTTCTAAGAAGCCATTGAGCCCACGTAATTACTGCCGACGAAGCCAACCACCAATATTCGCAGCTCAAAAAATGTAATTATATAATTTTCTGTTATATTATATAATAATTTATAATTTTTTTCAAGAAATTAATTTTTATATATTAAAAAATTATAGTTAAATCTGTAATCATAAATATTTATAACCGATTATACAAGTTACAGGTCAAACCTTACCATAACCTTATCTTAAAAACCTTACCCTAAAACCCCCCGGCCATATAGTTTCGTTGGGAAGATAATTTCTCACGCATAAAATTTTTTACACTATGTCTGGATAAATCATAATAGAAGAAAAGAGAGAAAAGCAAAGGAAAATAAAAAAAGATTGAGGAAAGAAAAAAAATATTTTTTATTTGAATATTTTTTTTCAATTTATTTTAAATTAAAATTTATAAAATTTAAATATTTTAAGGGATAACAAAAGATATTCTATCTTCGTTACTTTTTTTTTGATAAAAAATTATCTAAACAAGAGTAAAAACCTTTTTACCTTTGTTTTACTTTAATTTTTCTTTCTTTATCTCAATTCAAATATAGGGTTAAGCAGTAGCAACATTTTATTTCTAAGAAGCCATTGAACCCACGTAATTACTGTCGACGAAGCCAACCACCAATATTTCGCAGCTCAAAAAATGATGAGCCCATTCAAACAACAACAAACTAATAAACAGATTCAGTGGCGCACCATAAACACTCCACCAGTTTAAAAAATAGTTACCCAAAACCAATGAAATCATTAAAATCTGGGATGCCAACGCCCCCAAAACTGCATCCATCTTTCTCAAAATCTGATCAAACTGTATCGAATCACCTTTCATACACCAGAACCTTGAATGAACCCGTCACCTTTAGTTTGTCCTCCTATAATTTCTTTGTCGAGATCTCACGAGGTGCATAAGTATTGCATAAACAGATTCGAAATCCCATTGAGGCCACTTTCCATCTTCTTTCTTGCTCAACTAGTCAATATATAAAAGCCAAAAAGAGATTAAAGGGCTTAATAACATACCTTCTGAAAAAGTACATATCCATCAAGCAAGAAGATAAATCTAAGCAGAAATATTAAAAACACAACAATCCAACCATCAAGCCAACCAGAGAGCCTCAATCAATACCAGAAGAGTTACCACCAGGCAATAAAATTACCTCCCTGTCAACACCTAGCTTGGCAAAAAAAATAGCCAAACATTTGATCTCTGAAGGTATCTTCAAAAATTTAACACTTCTATACCTTGTTGTTAAAACTTGAGAACAATGAAAAGATTCCATATTTCCGAACACCTCCTTGTACCACTTCTTAACCACCGATTTAAAAAATCTGAGCCTCTTTCTTATCATGATGCTAGCACGACCATCCCCAACAACCTCCTTCCATCCCTCCTCCATAACAGTGATCAGGTTTTTGTTATTCAACCAACAATCGAACAGCTTAAACGGTTTAGAGCCCCAATCACCTTCATCGGCAGCTAACTGAATCGGACAAATATCCGAATTCATCCGTTTTAGAGCACTAAGACACCACTCCTTAAACCCAACTAGACCAATAGTTGACACAAAACACAAAACAATACGACTTTTTATGATTTCCCATCCATACCATGTAAAACTCCTTCCCAAAAGTGATAATTCCACTAAGACACCACTCCTTAAACCCAACTAGACCAATAGTTGACACAAAACACATAACAATACGACTTTTTATGATTTCCCATCCATACCATGTAAAACTCCTTCCCAAAAGTCATAATTCCTCGAGATCAGAAGAACAAATGAAATTATTAAAACGCTACATCTCTCTTTTCCCTTCTAAACACAGAATCTCTCTAACTCTAATCTTATTGAATTATGTAAACGTTTTGCATTAGGAAATTTCCCAACCTCTCCAGCAACCCAGCAATGTTCGAGAAATTATCCTTTGACACAACATTTGCGTAACCATCATGAGGTGAGAATAGTGTTCTTTAGGAAACGCATTAATGACATTCCCCGGCAGCTCGACAAAATTTATCAAAGGCCATTTCACTAAACTTCACCATTCTCAAGAAAAGATAAAAACGTGACCATAGTAAGCATGTTTTCTCTCTTTCTTCAAGGTCATTCGATTGCCTATACAGACATCCAAATACTTTTAGAGGAAACTTTAACCGGACTCAAGAAAGGGTTTAGACGTGGAATTTTACTTGGACTCATGGAATGCTCAAATACCCTAAGAAAGGATATTCAAACATTCAAGAGTAAATCTAGACAGCTTGACCTGGGATAAAGGTATCCAAATATCATAGGTAGGGCATTTGAATACCATTGGCTTTGCCATGACATTATAATTGAAACTATGTTTAAAGAAAACAATTTTTTAAGAAAAAAAAAAAAGAGAACTAATGGTCAAATCTGGTTTTTTATTTTTAGAAGAAAATAAATGAGCTTAACCGAAGTAACTTTCCAAACACCAAAAACATCACAAAATATTGTTTTTCTTTTCTTTAGTAGGACTCGGAAAACCAACATAAAAAAAGCATTTTTTTTTTGAATTTCGGCCTAGGTAAAAGAAATCCTATAAAAAAATTTAAATTATTTTTTTAAAAAGAAATGATATTTGTTGTAGTATATCAAAATATGAATCTTAAAATATTAGAGTAGATAACACTTTAAATCATCGTAAATCCCTAGCCGGTCACACAAATTGCTCATCTGAATCTTTTGTACCGAAATATGAGAGTGACTAGGTTAAGGAGTCACCACCGATCTTTTTTAGCTAAGTATGATTGATCACCTATTAAAAACATTCACTAGAGAGTTACAAAACTCTAAAGGAACGATTTATGGTTTGAGTATACCAAAGATCTATAAAATTGGGCTTCGGAGTCAGTTAGACCACAACTAAGGATTTGATCCCTCTCGTGATGCCCAAAACCTACTACCAACTAATCATAGGTATCTGAATTTGTTTTTCCTCGGTTTCAATCATATGTATTCAATAATAATCCCCCTTTTATTTATTCCAAAATCAACCAAATATAACAAAAAAATGTATCCTGAAACTCTTATCAAAACTAGTTTGAATTTACAACTGATTCAGAGCAAAAATCATTTAAAAAGGAAAAATTCCATAAAACCATTTGACTTAAAGAGTATTCACTAATGACTCCATTTTCAATATTTTTTAATGAAATATGATTCCATTTAAAAGAAATCACAAAAATAGCACACTTAGACTAAATTGAAGAAATCACAACTTTGAAACAAGCCTAAAAATCAACTTTTATTTAACTTAACTTGGAATTTTTAATTCGAGTCATTAGGGACCTTCTATAGGACACTCCTAGACCTGTTCACACACTAAGATGACTCCCAAAATCAATTTTGAAGCACCCGAATGCCTTAGAATAGTAGATGCCAAACTTGGAGAAACTTAAAACAGGGACGTATTTGATCTTTCAAGCTCTCTGAATTTATTCTGAATTATTGCTGTCACATAAAATCACCAAACTATGTTCTATGATTGTTATACTTCAGCCTAAAAACATTCAAAAAATGCTAGAAAATCATTTTAGCTTTCATGTAAATTTTTTTAATTGGATACTATTGCATTGCACAGCATGTCTGACTAGCCTATCTTCCAGATTTTCTTCCTGGTTTGTTCAGAATACCCACTGGACAAGCCATACATGCTTGGAAACCTTATTCACTCTAATTTTAGCTAAAAATATGAGAAAAATTTACAAAAATGATTATCCTCATTAAAAATTGTTCGTATTATTGATCAGGTGTGGAAAAAAAGCCATGCGAATAGCTTGTGTTGCAAGATTTTTTTGCATTCATCTGATGAAGAAATCGAATGTTTTAATAGCCTATTACACAACCCAATCAATGATGATTATAGCAAAAATGCCAACAAAAATCCTTAAGGTCAAAATATATCTTTTTTATGAGACTACCATGCTAGACTACAATAGTAACTCGACGCAACTTATAATTGTAGACACTTAATTTCATCTGGATCCATTTTTTCGATAATTATAAATATCTGAGATTGAGAACTTTGTGGCTAATCTGGTAGGGGTCGACTTTCTCCAGGCGGACTGGGCATTATCAAGAGCTATTTCGTCATACTTAAATGGCTGAGCATTCACGTGACAGAAAGTGTAGTTTCGATGGTAAAAAAAGAGTAAATCTCTAATAAGATGATGAATATTCAAGAGAAAATTATTTTTTAAATATTTTCTTGTCAAAGTTTGAAAATTATCTTTGCAGATGATGTCATAATCAAGTTTTTCATTCTCAAGAAATTTTTAAAATTTTTTTGTAAAACTTTTGAAAATTTATCGCCATATATCTTTACTGATACCAATATAGTATTAGCACTAAAAAATTAGTTTTTAACTTCATTCTTTTGAAATTTTGAAATTTATTTCTGCAGATGATATCATGATCAAAATTTTCATTTTTGAGAATTTTTTAGATTTTTTGTAAAATTTGAAAAGTTGACCGTCGTATATTTTTATCGATACCTGTGCAGTATTTATGCCCATAAAAATAAAAAATATTCAAAAAATATTATGTTGGCATTTTATACCATGAGGTATCAATTTTTTAAATTTACAATTGATTTTGAATTCTTCACTATATGCGAACTCCTACTCGTGAAATTTTTTTAGTGAAATTTGTTCAAAAATTCAAGTTTTTATATTTATTATTTTTATGAATTAATGTTTTGAGTAAGATATTAAATTCTACTCATTCTCCTCAAAATTATAATTTTTTTTGAAATTTTCTTGTTTTTCATATACAGGGTTTTCTACCTGTAAAATTCTTTTGTGAGATTTTTTTAAGTTTAAAATTTTTAAAATTCATCAAATGTTTTTATTAAATTCATGTTAAATCGATTTTTGAAATTCTAATTTATTATATGAGTTTTGAATTTTTTATAGATATCAATTTTTCTTTGTAAGGATTTTTCTCATAAAATTTTACGAGATTGGGATTTCCAATCAAGATTTTCTCATTATTGTGATCTTAATTTTTTTTATTTATAAAATTTTGCTCATTTTATTAATTTTAATTTAATTTTAGAATTTAATAAGTTAGTTTCATGCAAACTAATTTGGTTGGAATTCAATTTTTCCCCTAACTAATTTAGTTTAATCCTAACCATGTTATTACATAATCTTATCTTGATTACCATTTATATGATGAGTCATCCATAATGACACACAAGATGACAAGAAAATTATTAATTTATTCTTATCATAATTAAATATCTACAAAAAAAATTAGGTATGAAAAAATACCTTGGCCTAATGGCCTATATGATGGGGGGGAACTTGATTTTTTCGTTTTCCATCTTTATCACCTTCCATTGGGAGAAAAAAAGAGAGAAAATTTAGAGAGAGAGAAAAAAAGAAAAAGATAGTTTTCAAAGTTTTAATATTGAAATTAAGTTGTTTTGATTCAAGAAAGGTATTTTTTTAAGTTGTCTTTCAAAAATCTTTCATTTTATATTATCCATCTTCACTTTTCTTCGATTTTCAAAGTGTTTTTTCCCCTCCCTTTAGTAAGCTTATGAACCTAATTTAATTAGGTGAAAGCAATGAATAAAGCTTTGGTGATTTAACCATGCTCACTTATTATTAAAGGTTTTTTTAAATCAAAGATTTTAAATGAGTTGATATTGATTTTGGATGTTCTTGAATTTTTATATTCATATATATGTTTAATTTCATTTTGTGTTATGTAATAGAATTTATGCTAGCATGAATTTCCATGTTTTCTTTAAAGTTGCTTATCCATGTTATGATTTGAGTTTGGTCGTAAATTGGCATAATTTTTACATGCATCCATGCTTGGATTTATGAAAAGGAAATATTTTGGAACTTTCTTGAAATGGCTGAAACTTTAGATGGTCGAAATGTAATTTTTCTTTTATTTTTTAGGCTATTCAAGGGCTATTTTGGATTATGGTAGCACAGAGCTATTTCACAATTTTTCTAGAATTTTCAAACTCATTTTTGGGTATTCCTTAGCGTGGCCAAAACCTATGGAATAAAAATTCAATTTTCATATTTATAAGGCTATTTAGGGACATTTCTTGGCTTGATCAAATCCCTACGGATCATTCTATAATTTTTCCATTTTTTTCAAACCTAAATAAGAATATTTTTGACTTGGCCGAATGGTATTGGCACATTTTAGCTAAATTTGAATTTCTAGGTCATTTTGTAATTAAATCTAACTTTAGGGACTGAAATGAAACTTTTAAAAATTTGTTTCATGAAGATCCAAGCTTGGTCAAATGGTTCTAAGCAATATTAGTGAATTTTTCATGCATTTTAAATTTTCTTAGGTGCTTTTTAACCTTTTAGGGTTTATTTTGTAAATAAAAAATTTAAGAACCTTATAGCAAAACATTGCAAATTAAGGCTATTTAGGTTATTTTCATAAAAAAATTACCCATTTAGGGTATTTTGGATATTTTAAAAATATTTCTAGCATTTTTAGCCATTTTAGGGCAATATACAATTTTTGCACTTTAGGTCATATTTGTAATCTAAGTTACCCATTTAAGGTAAAATTATCATTTCATATCATTATTAAGTCTTTTAAGGTTACCGGGTTACTTTAATGTCGAAGGTATACTTTATAAGTATTTTAGTAATTTAGCTAAGAACTGAGTCCTATGTGATTAAGGTGACACTTTCATATTGAAGGTACCCATTAGGGATAGGTATATTAATTTAGATTGTTTTTGAGTTTTTTAGGGTTATCGAGATACTTTTATGTTAAAGGTATACCTTAAGGGTATTTTGTTAATTTGGCATTAAAACTAAATCCTTTAGATTTACTAGAATATTTTCAAGTCAAAAATACTTTAAAGGACATTTTGGTTTTATTGACTAAATTTGAGTTCTAAGATCAAGTTTTAAAAATTTTCGTCTAAAAGGTCTTAGGACATTTTTCTATATATTCTTTGTAAATTGGAATTTTTAAAAAATTAAGGCAATTTCTCCAAGTTAAAATAATGCATCAAATTTCTCCCAAAATATAAAAGGGATTTTACGAATTATTTTAAAAACAAGATATCCTTTTCAAAAACAAAATTGGAGATTTTTCATTTTTTGTAAAATAAAACCTTTTATATTCCTTTGACTCTCCAAATAGGATATACAAAAGATATTTTGATTTTTAAAAGCTTTCGTATTTTTTCGGTTCTCCATTGGGGTACAAAAGAGAATAATAAAAACTTTCATGTTCTTCCGGTCCTCTTGTAAGGTACGAAAGAGATTTTGATTTAAAAAATATATTAAAAACCTGATTTTTTTCATATAGAATAATAAATTTAGAATATTATTTTAATACATGGGAATTATAGTTAAACATTGGATAATGGAACCAAATAAAAATCAAACAAGTTAACTTGTAATTAATAAAGTATCGATTTTTGAGCATTATGAAAAGGTCGATCCTTACTTGTGACTGTAACAGACTCTTAAACCCTTTTTTCCAATCTCTGGTATTATTGTAGATCTCAAAGTTTATTTTTATAGGTTTCATAATCCTTGAAATACAAGCTCTGATAGGTGACCAATCACACCTAGCCTAAATAGGTTGGTGGCGACTCCAAAATAAATAGTCATTTCGTAAGGACTATTAAGGTTAAGTTCAATGAGAGATTCATCTCGATGACTTGTCCCCAAATATGAAAAAAAAGAAAAAAATAATAATGATATGGCCCTTAAAAAATAAAAAAAATATGTATATAAATATAGAAACGAGGGGTACACCTACCATTTTAAGTTCGGCTTGGTCAGGATTCGAGTCCCAACCATGTTGCAATAGCTTAGTGACTACACTGGGGATAACTATAGAGTCAAGCCTAAAATTAATTAAATGTTAACTAAATTTTAAATAATTTGGCTTCAACTGGTAATTTAGTTATAATTCCCAGTATTTTCAAAGAAAATTTTCTTTTTCTTATTTTAAAGATCTGTTAATTTTGTTAATTTTACTCTTTACTCTAATCTATTTTTATGTTTCTTGCCTCTTTAGGGTTTAGGATAGGGATTTTATTTTTAATATTGCATCACAAAAAAGTTTGTTTATCCCTTCACACACTGAGCATGTGCAGTAGTTGCTGCTTCAGATCTATGGAAGGTGTATAAGTGACCCTATTTCTAGGAGGAAGTGAAGTAACTCTGTCTTCCAAGGTGTTAGCCTCTATTTAGGCTAGTGAAAAGCCTACGGCGTGTAAATTTCTACACTTGCCTGATGCTGTTAGAGGCATGGAATATATTCTTACTCGAGTTAAACCCTTTTTGACATAAACACGCAATGGCTAATGTTAGGGGTACCTTATTAGTCCTTTTTGGGCTTAAGAAATTTAAGAACTGATTTAATGCTTTGACCTCAAACTTCTTATAGGTAACTATACTGATTGCCTAGTCAAAACCATGTCCAAATTTTGATGAGCAGCTAGTTCAAGCTATGATCCAATTTTAGGATCCATCATTCTGGTTTTTCTTATTTAATCAGCATGACATGACTCTAACTATGGAAAAGATCTCAGTCTTGCTCGGACTTGGACCTTTAGAGACAAGGCCCATTTATTGTAAGAAATGTAATCCGACTAGCTTTCACAAGAAATTAGGCAAGAAGTTCTTGATATAAACTTTGAGGTTGGTTGCCATTTTATCCAACAAAAAGGGAACACTAGTGTTATTTCATGGCAGTTTCTATGAGAATACATTTGAGTACACTCTGACATTGAGAAGGCTCTTATGCATTTGCCTTGGCCATAGATTGTCTACTTTTTCTCCTAAGGGTATTAGGGCATGTAGAAACGACAATGATAGACTTGTTCAGTTGGTTAGAAAGAAATATGCATCCAGCCCTAGCCATTCTAACGAAAATGATCCAAGCACTTAATACATACTGAAAGATAGGAGAAAGTAAATTCTTAGGGAATGCTTTGTTGTTGTATATTTGGGGCCAGAGTCATTTTTTGGGTGATGATGTCAAGAAAGTCAAACCTTATTTCTCCTATTGTATCCCTCTTTAGGAGTTTATTAAGAAGCAATGGCTCAAATCTAGAACCAAGAACGAATGGGTTCAAACACTCCAGAATTTGTCTCCGATGATATAACCTATAGAGCACCTTTATTCTAGTAAGAACCTTTTGTTTATCGATGTGATGAGTTACTTTTCATGCTTTTACTTGATATATAAGGTACTATAGGGTATGCACCTTTATTGGTTTGGAGGTAATATACATCACGGCAGTTTATTCCCATGGCTTTGAATATAGCTAGTATGGATCTAATACATTAGGTGAGAATTACAGAAAACCATCTCAGGTAGCTATTTTGCGTTGGAGGGAGAGACATGAGTTAAGGTTGCATGCATATATGGATTAGACCAGTCCAGGTTATGATGCTTAGAGAAACTTTTATGGATATGACTTGATTATTCTCAACACAAATAAGGCTATTCCTCGAGTATATATCCGATCAGAGCATGTCATGCCTTCTGAGGTTGATTTAGTTAAAGAAAAAAATTGCAAAAAAATAAAAAAATAATGAGTGATGAGAACAGAATACTTCAAAAAGAAATTGCTTATTTAAGAATGAAGATGAAATTGAAAGGAAAAAAGGTGGAAAGAATAGAAGAGGAGTATAATTTAGTGAAGGATGATTGGATCAAGCTGAGCAAGAAACTAAAGCTTGCTGGGATATCCAGGGGCTCCAACGAGGCTTCTAAAGGAATGATGGAGGAAATGCACAAGCTTCATGAGGAATTAGAAGTTTTGAAATTCAAAGCATTGAAAAGAGAAGTCAAAAGGGTAGCTTTTTATAGAGAAAGAAAAAAGCATGCGAACACTTGTCTCTAGTTAAAGAGGTCCATTAAGAAAAATAAACGACTTCGAAGTGCTCTAGGACAAGAATAGGAAACGGTATCTCGGTTGTTTGAAGAAAGGGAAGCCCTTACAATCACTGTTGCAGAGATGGGACTGGAATTCCAATGGAGAGGAGAAGATATTCATGCTTTGATAGGAGCTTATTAGGATAGGGATGCATATTAGGATGCCAAGTTATGGTGGACCGAAGATAAGTGCCAAAGACAGCAAGCACGGTGTAAAGGCTAAGAGATATACCTCGACTATCTCAATAAGTAGATTTACTCAGCTATCATCCAAGCAAGAAAGATGGTAGAAAAAATTACAATCCTACAAATGCAAATTAATGAGGACACAGGCATATTGTACTTTAGTTTTTAAAGAAAGCTCAGAAACAATATGATCAAGTTAGGACTTTGTTTGGATGTAATCCCCACATGATCAATGATGTGATTATGTAGTTTGTCATAAAGTTAATGAAAAATTTTTGAGTTCGAAATCTTTTATTAAAGCAAGCGCCCCTACAAGTGCATTCATTCATACCATAATATACATGCATACTCATACATAATTATTAATTTCACCAATTCATAAATAAAATTTAAGTCAAGGAAATTTTGGAATTTCTAAGGTTTCAATATTGCAAATTCAGATAAATCAACTAGACCACTACCCACTCATTGGTACTATACTCAATACAAAACAAGAAGAATGGCTAAAGACCATTTGGCAAGACCTGAACAATTGAAAGCAAGACATTGGGAAGCCTAAGAGGCCATGATGAAAAGACAAGACGAAATGCAACTACAAATCACTAAAATGATAGAATTGCTCATGGCTAGGGAGTCAGTTCACCCATAGCCAAAAGTTATTACCAATACTCCCATCGGAGGATCCGAAGGGTATAAGCCACAAGATAACTCGTTAACTTTTAGGATACACAATCAACAGGCCCACAAAATATACCTCTTCCACCAGCCATCCACATTTATCTTGACACTTTTTAAAGGGTAGATACAAGAATCGTAGTTGCGTAAGAAGAGTCAGAGGGTCTTAGTGCTAATGAAGAAGAAAGGTGCAAACAGAAAGGCAAGGAGCAAGTTGAAACTGAGAGTGAAAAAGAAAAATTACAACTCCTTGAAATAAGACTAAAAGCTATAGAATGGGGCTGAACTATACAGCAATGTTATTGTTAAAGATCTTTGCTGGCTACTGTATTTGGTTTTTCCATTGAAGTTTAAAATGCTTGAATTTGAGAAGTACAAGGGCACTATAACTCTTTAGGCATATATCAAGATGTTTAATTGAAAGATTGCCAGACATGCTTAGAAGGACAAGCTACTGATTCACTACTTTCAGAAAAGTTTATTAGGATTAGTACTCAGATGGTCTAATGATCTAAATCATACCCAGATCCAATATTGGACTGATTTGGCAAATGCATTTCTGTAACAGTATAAAAACATGGCCAAATAGATACTAGATAGGTTAACTCTATACGACACGAAAAAAAAAATCTACAATCTTTCAAAAACCATGCACATAGGTAGAGAGATATGGCCTCTTAAGTTCAACTTCCATTGACAGAGAAGGAGACTATAATGCTACTAGTAAATATTTTATGCCCTCCCGACTATGATAAGCTAGTAAGGAATGCAGCCAAGAATTTCATCAACCTTGTCATATTAGGGGAAATGATCAAGCCGGCTGTAAAGGTAAAAAAATCACAATTGATGAATCATCTACTAGAAAGAAGGCAAGACCTAGCAAAAAAAAAAAGAAGAGACTCCATCTGTTAGTTTTTTTGGACAATTTTACTGCCAAAGACTTCACCCATATTACCAAAACCAAGGTCAATAGTTTTAAAATACTTACTCTTTTAATGCACTTTGAACTCCAGCTTTGTCACCCCTATAGACTATTATCCCATATCTGCTTCTCTAAAATCAAACCAGGCCTAATACTAATCAACTAGTCCAAAGAACTAATCAACCTAGACCTTATTATGAGCCCTTTCTTTATTCTTATAAGGAAATATTTGACAAACTTTTTGAAACTCGATTAGTAGGTCCCATTTTCTCCAAACTATATGAGGGCAACTTTTCTAGCTGGTACAATCTGAATGCCCATTATGAGTATTATGCGGTGGCTAGTCATTTAATCATGAACTGTCTAGCTTTCAAGAAAAAGGTTTGGAGTTTTCTTGAAGCAAGTGCCTTTAAATTTGATAATGCTTTGGGACTAAATGTCACAGTAAATCCTTTGTCTGATCATTTCGAGCCCAAAATTAATGCTTTAATCACTAAAGAAGAGCGATTAGTGAATACGAATGTTTAAAAAGTCAAAACTCCAATGAAAAAAGTTTGGATAATCTTGACTAAAAGCAAAATCCTTGGTCAGAATCACAGAAGCATCGGGAGCTAATATGATATTAGGGCTAATGTTTATAAGTTTCATTTGACTTTAGAACATATTTTTCAAGAATGTTTAGAATTTTCAGCCATGATCCAAAAGATGATGGATAGTGGCGAAATTAAATTTTATAAAGAGCCAATCAAGAAGAAAGAAGGTCAATCAGTATGATCAATAAAAGGCTGTCACAGTCGTACCTACAATGTTGGTCGCCCTTTCATTATTTACTGCAATCAGCCAAGCCTTCTTCTTCCAAAATTGAAAGTGCTCCTAGACTCATCATTAGAGCACCAATGCTCTTTCCATACAAGGATAATAAATAAGTCCTGTAAAAGTATGATGGTAAAGTAATAACCCCAAAAGCTACTACAAGCCAACTAGCTGTCTTCAATATAACCAACGTTAGGCATGTAACATGAAATGTGTGGTATTATAGCTGTGAGATTGGTGTGTATAATGCCAAAGCAAAATAAAAAGGACAAACATCTAAAAAAGCCATAGTTACTGAAGATGTCCTGGTAAAAGTCTAAGAACCAGTGAGGGAAAAGGATGTGGCCAAAATTTTGAATTTTATAAAGCATAATGAGTATAGTATTGTAGAGCAATTGAAACAACAATATGCAAAAATCTCTCTGCTAGCTCTACTGCTTAGTTTAAAGTTGCATCAAAATGCTATATTAAAAATGCTTAACTATGCATATGTCTTTTAGGATATATCTATAAACAAACTTGATTGCCTAGTAAACAATATTGTTACTGATAACTTCATTTCATTCAGTGATAATTAAATGCCGCCAGGAAGGACTGCTTTTGCAAAAGCCCTTCACATAACAACAAACTGTAGTGGCACCATATTGTCTAAAGTCCTTATTGATAATGGATCAACTCTCACTGTAATGCCATTAATCACTCTTTGTTGCTTGCTAGTCAACCCAGCTAGATTAAACATAGCCAAATAGTTGCTAAGGCATTTGACAGAACTAAAAAGAAAATCAAAGGTATTAATTTAAATTACTTTAAATATCAGACCATGCTTGTTCGAGATAGAGTTTCATGTCATGGATATCATTTTAGTATAAAATTATTTATTGGGATGACTGTGGATTCATTTTGCTGATGTTGTACCGTAATCCGCTTCATTGAAAGGTCAACTTTGTACTTGATGAAAAGCTGGTCAGCATATTCAAGGAAAAAAACATCATAGCCATGACATTTACCAAGGCACCATATGTTGAGACAAATACCGATGTTGAAGAGTCCTCATTTCGAGCCTTCAAGATCGTTAACACTACTTTTGTGGCAGAAAGATCTATAATCCTGAAGCCCAACCTTTCAAAGAGCACTCATATGGGCCTCAAGTTTATTGTAGGAAGAAGAATCCAAGCTGGTAAAGGGCTTGAATGATATTTATAAGGGATAAGCCAATCCATTAATATAGTTGGCAAAAAAGACAAATATGAGTTAGGTTTTAAGTTGAAGTAGACTTAAAAGAAGAAGATAGAGAATAAAAATTAAGAAATGGAGTACCCTAGGCCATGAGTCCAGAATCGAGTCAGAAAATAGCTCTTTACCCTTTCTTAAAGGAAATTTTTTCTAGTGGAAGAGTTATTAATCTAGAAACCAAAAGAAAAGAAAACAAGGATGTTGTAATAATGATCGATGAGGCTTTCAAGAAGTGTTAAGTGGCCACCATTGAAGAAAATAGTGAAAATCAAATGATGATCATGGAATCCACCTATGTATTCCCAAATATATCTGGAAAAAGTAGACTATTACCAAGAAAACTATAATGTTTAGGCCATTTTCATAGTAATTCCAGGAACTTATTTTGATTTTTAAAGATGATTTTTGTAAAGGAACTTAAAGTGTTAAATTATCATTTTAGAAATGAAATGCATATAACCTTATGTTTCTTTCATATCAATATTCTTTTTTTACGTACATATACACAGATCATGCGATATATTTGTTTGCTTATTCTTTCCTTCCTTTTATATTTACAAATCTCTCGATTGGAGAACATTGGATGATCTTAATCAAAATTTAGAGATTGATTTTCAATAAGTTGTTTGCTTGAAAAAGTCAATTTTAAAGAAAATGTGAAAGATCATAGTTTGCCTTTTGATTTGCTAAAACTGATTGAGCAAGAAGACAAATGAATAATGCCTCAGAAGGAGCCTAAAGAGTTTATAAATTTAGAGGGTAAAGAAAATAATAGAAAAAAGTCAAAATAGGGACTGTTCTCATGCTTATCACTAGAACAGAATTGATAAGTTTGCTTTATGAGTTTCAAGATGTATTTGCATGGTCCTATCAAGATATGTCGGGCCTAGATACCAAGATTACGAGCCATAAATTACCTCTAAAACTAAGCAACAAGTCGATTCAACAAAAGTTAAGAAGAATGAAATCAAAAATGCTTCTGAAGATTAAAAACAAGGTAAAGAAATAATTTAAAGTTCGATTTTTTGAGGTGGTAAAATATCGAAATGGGTTATAAGTATTGTCCTAATTCTTAAAAAAGATAAGAGAGTCAAAATTTGTGTAAATTACATGGATTTTGAATTGAGCAAGTCTAAAGGATAATTTTTTTCTTCCTTATATCAATACTAGTTGAAAACATTGTAAAGTACTATCTATTTTCTTTCATGGATGGATTCTTTGGGTATAATCCGATCAAAATGGCACTAAAAGACAAAGAAAAGACAATATTTGTTATAATGTGAGGCAACTTTTGTTACAAGGTAATGCCATTTAAATTAACAAATGCTAAGGTAAATTATTAGAGAGTATTGGTTACTCTATTCCATGATATGATGCATAAAGAAATTGAAGTCTATGTGGATGATATGATTACCAAATTACCCAATGTTATAGATTTACAAAAATTGTTTAAAAGGCTAAGGAAGTACTAATTGAATATGAATCCAAATAATGTACTTTTGGTGCAAGATCAGGAAAGTTATTCAACTTAATTGTAAGTGAAAAAGGAATTGAGATTGACCCTAATAAGATCAGAGCCATTCTTGAATTGATGCCTCCATACACGAAAAAGAAGTAAGAAGTTTCATCAAAACAGTGAATTACATTGGTCGTTTTATTTCCCAACTTACAGACAAATATGATCCAAGTTTTTGGCTTTTTCAAAAACATGATCTGGCTAAATGGGATGAACATTGCCAAATGACACTTGAAAAAGTACAACATTATTTATCAAATCCACCAATTTTCATACATTAATTCTAGGGTGACCCCTCATATTGTACCTTATAATGTTTGAGAGGTCAATGGGATGTGTGTTAGGGCAACACAACGAAACCAGGAATAAAGAAAAGGCTAGTTATTACCTCCATAAAAAGTTTATGAAATATGAGGTAAATTATTCTCATTTAGAAAAATATATGTTATGCCCTAGTCTTGATGTAAAAGGCTTTGCCAATACATGCTGAATCATACTACATGACCGATCACTAGAAAGGATCTAATCAAGTACCTTTACAAAGCACCAACGTTATCAAGAGGGATAGCTAAGTGGCAGGTCCTGTTATCGAAATATGATATAGTTTACATGAGTTAGAAAGCCATAAAAAGAATTATTGTGATTAGATTTTTACTTCCCCGATAAAGAATTGATCAATATCTTAGTGGAGAAGAAGGGGAATAGCCTAAGAAGTTAATGTGGAAGATGTATTTTGATGGGGCTCTAAATGCTTTGGGTCATGAAATTGGGGCAATCTTGATAACCCCAAAAATATATTACTATGATTTCACTACCAAACTAGATTTTGATTCATAAATAATAGGGCAGAATATGAGGCATGTGTCATAAGACTTTAAGCAGCCTTAGAAAAAAAGTTCAATCGTTCAAAGTTCATAGAGACTTAGCCTTCATAATTTATCACTACATGAAGGATGATAAACTCGGGATTCAAGGCTGTTGCAGTACAAAAAGTTGATTCTAAAACTTCTAGAAGAGTTCGAGAAGGTGGAATTTATTCATTTGCTTTGGGATGTAAATCAAATGGTAGATGCCTTAGCTACCCTTGCCTCAATGTTTAAAGTAAATGAGGGGCAACAAGTGAACTTGATTTAAATGAGTATATACGAGTCCTTTGCTCATTGTCATAATGTCGAAGCAAAACCCAACGGCTACCCATGGTATGATGATATCTCTTGATATCATAAAGGTTAAGTATATCCAAGCAATGCTTTTGAAAATAATAAAAGAACTTAGAGGAGGCTAGCAATGAGTTTTGTTTTGGATAGTGAGATTCTCTATAAGAAAAGTCATGATCAAACATTGTTAAGATGCATTGATGCTGTTGAGGTGCAAAGAATCTTTGAAAAATTACATGAAATGGTTTATGGAATCCATGCTAATAGACACAAAATGGCAAGGCAAATCATGAGATGGGCTATTTTTAGATGACCATGAAGGGTAATTATATTAAGAATGCTTAGAAATGTTATAAATGCTAAGTTTATGCTAAAAAGATAATTGTACCACCTTTGACATTGCATGTCATAACTGTACCATGGCCCTTCTCCATATTAGGCATAGATGCTATTGGACCGACTACCCTTGTAGCTACGAACCATCATTGTTTCACCTTGATGGCTATAGATAACTTCACCAAATAGGTCGAAGCAGCCTCCTATACAAATGTGACAAGGTTAACGGTGATAAAATTCCTGAGGACCAACCTCATTTTTCAATTTGGGATCATTGAAAGAATTACAACAAATAACGCCTCTAATTTGAATAATAAATTGATGATAGAAAAGTGTACTCGGCTCAAAATTTCACATCACAATTTAGTGGCATACCTTCCAAAGATGAATAGGGCCATAGAGGTAGCCAATAAGAACATTAAGAAGATTGTAGGAAAATGGAGAAGACTTATATGGATTGGCATGAAAAGCACTCCTTTGGCTTTTTAACTTATCAAACCTTAATTCAAACTTTGGCTAGGGCAACACCTTACTCATTGGTCTATGATACAAAGTCATTCTTCCAATTTAAGTTGAAATTCCCTTACTTTAGGTACTGACGGAGACCAAGTTTATGCGAAGCTAAGTGGGTTCGAGATCATTATAAACAATTGAATTTCATTGAAGAAAAAAGGTTGAATGCAATCCAGTATGGACGAAATGTACCAGAAAAGAATGATGAAAGCCCATGGCAAGAAAATTCATCTAAGACAATTCTATGAAGGGGAATTGGTGTTGAAGAGAATCCTTCTTGCCCAAAAGGATCACGGGGCAAGTAGGCGCCTAATTGGGAAAAGCCTTACATGTTTTAAACAATATTTTTTTAAGGAGCATTAATTTTGGCATAAATGGATTAGGATATTTTACCAGATCCTATCATTTTTAATAATGTAAAGAAAAATTATGCTTAAAAGCTATGCTATCAAAGAAAAAGAAAAAAAAGAAAAAAAACTAAAAAAAATAAAACTAAAAAAAATAAAAAAAAATTGAATAAAAACCTAAAAAGGGCATCTGCCCTAAAGCAATAAAAGAGGAAGGCTTTGACTTAAAAACTCGAAAAAGGTGGCTCGAGCATTTTGCAAAGAATGAGCAAAGCATAATGGGTCAAGAAGTTAAGGCTAGAAAGAAAGACGTGGTGTGGTAAAAAGAATTCTTTAGATATAGATTTTCGTAAAAGCAAACATCAAGTTTAGAAGAAATCTTTGAAAAACTGATCAAGAGATTATGTTTATCTGAGTAATAACTAAATTTCCTTTGTACCTTATCCATGCTATTATTTTTGTTGAAAAGACATCTATTGTATTTTCTTCCTATATTGTATTTTCTTCCCTTGTTGAAATAAATATACATTTTCATCCATATCTTTTGACAAGTTATCTTTTAATCATGATAATATTTCTGTTAAATGATGACTAATAGTTTAAGGATATGGAAAATAATGAAAAGAATAATAAAATGATTTCTTTACATTACTTTGGAATAAGGTTAAAACATTGTAGGGACCTCAGTTAATATTGCCAATCTCTTGGAAATGCTAGGGAAGGTTAAGGTGGACATATAAAATTCTTAAACAATTGGATACATATTTAAAAAGCATCCTAAAATGGAAGACAAGTCCTTTTAGATGATTTTTTGGAAGAAAAATTTAAAGATTTGATTCTTTAACCATTAGGATATTGTCACTCTTATCAATTTATTTCAGTTGTTGATGGGAAATTTTAGAAGCCATATATTTCCCATCAGCTCTTCTATAGCTCATAGATGGTACTGATACATTGCTCAATTTGATTTGTCAGGTTTGAATACTCTCTCAAGTTTTCCCCTTATTGAGAGAAAAAGAGTGTTGTAACATTTTGATTCCAAGAATAAGGACAAGTGTGTTTTGTCTTCAAGATTTTCTGAAAATGCCTTTGACTACAAGTTTAGGTAATGGTTCCCTTCGCCAAAAAGAAAAAGAGATATCTTCAATATTTTCGGAAGAGGCTTTCGACCCTATGTAGAGGCATAAGTGTCGCAACATGGCCCAGATATGAACCTAACCAGCCCAGTTTAAAATACAGGTATACCCATTGTTCTCATACATATTCGTATATGATTATTCTTTTATTTTTAGGGCTCATATCATTATTATTTTATTATTTTTATTTTTTGTGTCTAAGGACGAGTTGTTGAGATGAATCATTCACTCGACTTAACTCTAAATAACCATTACAAAATGACTATTTATTTTGAAATCACCACCAATCTTATTTTGGCCAGGTGAGATTGATCACCTGCCGGAGTTCGCATTTCGAGGGTTATGAAACCCTTAAAAACAAACTTCGAGATCTACGCTCATACGAGAGATCACATGAAAGGGTCTAAGAGTTGATTACAATCACAAGTAAGGGTTAACCTTCTCAGATGCCTAGTAATCAGTACCTTATCAATTATGTGTTAACATAAATTTTGATTTTTATTCAATTCCAATATTCAAT
Organism: Adansonia madagascariensis; assembly: GCA_038381835.1. NCBI lineage: Eukaryota > Viridiplantae > Streptophyta > Magnoliopsida > Malvales > Malvaceae > Adansonia > Adansonia madagascariensis. The sequence continues at coordinate 19,448 of JBBYHL010324714.1, forward strand.
ATATTTAATTATAATTCCCATATATCAAAATTTAAATTTTATGAAACAAATTTATTATTTCGAATGAGAAAATTAAGTTTTGAATATTTTTGAAAATCAAAATATCTTTTGCACCCTTTTGGAGAACCAAAAGAACACGAAAGCTTTATCAGTCTCTATCATACCCCGCTAGAGAGCCAGTAGAATACAAAAGGTTTTAAAAAAATTAAAATATCTTTGGTACCCCAGTGGAAGGTCGGTGGAACACAAAAGGTTTTATTTTTACAAAAAATTAAAAATCCTCACTTTCTATTTAAAAAAGATATCTCATTGTTAAAATAATCCATAAAATTCCACTCATATATTAGAAGAAATTTTATGTATTATTTTAACTTGGAGAACTGCCTTAATTTTAAAAATTCTCAATTTTATTAAAAATATTAACCTTAAGAACTGAGAATAGTCTAATATGACGAACCTTTCCTAATGTGTACTTTTAATCTAAAAATATCCTAGTAATCACGTTGGACTTGATTTTGACATGAAATTACTAAAATGCCCTTGGGTATGCTTTCGATATAAAAGTATCCTGGTAACTCTAATGAACATTCAAATGATCACGAAATGATGAATCTATCCTAAATATACACCTTTGGCATAGAAACATCCTGGTGACAACCTAAGACTCGATTTTAATAAAATTGCAAAAATGCCGCTAGGTATACCTTCAACGTGAAAGTATCCTAGTACCGTAACGGACACTAATATGATCATGAGATGATGAATTTATCCTAGATATACACCTTCGGCATAAAAGCATCCCGGTTACTATGTAAGACTCGATTTTACAAAATTACCAATATATCCCTAGGGTATACCTTCGATGTGAAAGTATTTTGGTACCCTAATGGACACTAATATGATGATAACTGATGAATCTATTCTAAATAAAGGAATTAGAATTCTAAAATTAGCTTAAAATGCAAAAATTACAATTAAGCCCCTAAGCTTTTCAAAATTTTATTTCACACCCTAATAGAGAACCGAGAGAATATAAAAAGTTTTAAAAATTTCTATAATCCTACAGAAGACCATAGGAATAATAGAAATATATAAAAGTGATAAAAATGATCATTTTACCCTTAAATACTAAAATTTGCTATATAGTCCTTAAACTTTTCTAATTTTGCATTTAAGTCCCAACATGAAAAACATCACAAAATATCATTAAACGTATGAAAATATACATGAAAAACATAGCAAACATATTCACAAAGATTTGGCCAAACACCTTGGCCTTGAAATAAAAAATTTTAACTTTTTGCAAACTAATCTCTAAACTTTTCTAAATTTGCATTTAGGTCCCTACATGGAAAAACACCACAAAATATCACAAAATATCATCCAACCAATAAGAATCAATACAAAAATCATGGCAAAAATATACATGAAGATTCGGCTAAGCACTTTTAGCCATAAAACATAACTTTTTTGTATTTTGCAATTCAGTCCCTAAACTTCCTAAAATTGCAAAATGACCCTAAAATGGTATAAAATGAATAAAACACATTCCAATATGTTAGACTAATCATAAAAACACTTCAAAGGCTATCTACAAGCAATCAGCCATCCTTGGATGACCATAAGAAAAGTATTATAATTTTTGCAATTTAATCCTTAAGATTTCCATATTTGCAAAATAAGCTAAATAAAATTAAAACATCACAAAATCAGCCCCTACATGATTCTGCCAGCATGATATTTTAGCAAAAAATAATTTTTTCCATCACATATTTTCATAAATATAATGAATAAATCAATATAAAACAACATGAAAATATAAGAAAAATTATATAAACATGTATTCATGAAAATAACAATATATATATCAACAAACACAAATAATCTTGAAGAAAATCAAACTATTTCTAACAAAAATTAACTAAAACAACCAAAATAAAAAATTTTAATCATAGCCATCATACTTGGCCTTTCAACATAAATCAAATTTCATAAGCACAAGTATTCATTTGGCTAACTAAAAAGAAGGTTCAAATAAGAAATAAAGAAAATTTAAGAAATTTATGAGAAATTACCTTAGAAAAACTTGAAAATTTATGTATATTGGTATTTTTTTCTTTATTTTTTCTTCCTAAAGCCTAAAGGCCTCTAAATGGTATAACCATCCTTTATTTATATGGATGGAAGTTAGCCAAAGGCTGAACAAACAGTCTTTGGTCGAAAAGTTTCTAGAATTCTCTAAGATTTTTTTTTATTTTTTATTTAATGTTTATTTTATTTTTTTGATTTTTACTTTGAATAATTTGAATTTATTATGTTTTTCTTTTAGTAGATTATGTCATCCATGACTTCATAAAAGTCTAGTGAATTTTGGAAGATATTTGTATAATCTGCAAAATTATACCGTAAAAATTAATTAAAATGATTAAATTGTAAAAATTAAAAATTATGCATTTAAAATAAAACTTTGTTCGATCAATTTAATTTAATCTAATAAAAAAATTTTATGTAAAAGAAAAATCATTAAAAATAATGATCGTAAAATTTTATGAGGAAACCTTGATCGAGAAAAGTTGTTATATGTAAAAAAATGTAAAACTTATAAAATAAATTGAATTTAACAGACTGAATTAATATTAATTCAACAATGATATTTGAAGAATTTTAAAAGTTATAAAATTTACGGAGTAGAAAACTCCATATTTCAAAAATGAAAAAATTATGGAACAAAATATAACATTCATAAAATAAAATAAATTTTTCAAAATTGATTTAATATGATTTAAACAATAGTATTTGAAGAATTTTGAAAATTATAAACTTAGAAAAGTCTTCTTAAAAAAATTAATGAAGTAGAAAACTCCGTATTTAGAAACAAGAAAACTATGAAAGAAAATGCAAAACTTATAAAATAAAATGAAATTTTCAAAACTAAATTAATATGAATTAAATAATAATATTTGAAGAATTTTGAAAGATTATAAATTCAAAAAAATCCCCTGAAAAATTTTACAGAGTAGAAAACTCTGTATTTTGAAAATAGGAAAAATTCTGAATGAAAATGCAAAACTTATAAAATAAAATGAATTTTAAAAATTTGATTTAATGATTGTTAAATGAAAATATTTAAAGAATTTCGAAGTTCAAAATTCAACCAAATCCCACCAAAAGTTTTACTAATAATGGAAAGCTCATATTTTAGAACTAGGAAAATTTCAAAAAAAATATAGAAACTTATATAAAATGAATTAAATATTCAAAATATTAATTTACAAAATGTTAAAGATGAAAATCTAAAATCTGAAATAAGTCTTTACCGAAAAAATTCGCGAGCAAAAATCTCGTAATACTGTAAAAAATTTAACAATATGTGGCAAAATTGTCAACTTGGTATCACATGGTACAAAATGTCAATATGAATTTCTCCTTGAATATTTATGATTTTTCAGAGTGCATATAGGCAGAAATACTACATCAGTATTTGTAAAAATATACGACAATCAACTTCACAAATTTAAGAAAAATTTAAAAAAATTTTCTAAAAATGGGAAATATGACCGTGATAACATCTGTAAAAATAAATTTCAAAATTTAACGAGCATAAAGTTAAAAGTTAATTATTTTACCTTAAAAATTATCTTTTTATCCAAGATTTATACTGTACGATCCTTGAAATGGCAGTAATTTTGTCACTTGCACCTGCTATGATTTTAGCATAATTAAATAGACTTGAAAACATACAGTTCACCCTGAGGAATTCTACCTGTACTAGGTGGCCGCTAAATCCTTGATCTCAGATATTTTTGGATTGTCAAAAAATAAGGCCCAACCAAACTTTGGTATCTATAATAGGCTCACCTCACTAATTATGAAAAGGGAATATTTGCCATGGTTAAAAAATTGCCTCCCATTCTAAATTTAGGCTAAATTAAAGTTAATCATAATGAAACCAATAAATAAAAAAGAAAACATATGAAAAGATATCATATGCATATTTCATACATTTTCACTTACATTCAATGATTTGCAAATCAAAGAGATGAACATGATGTGGGAAAGAAACTATTCAATATGCTAACTTCCTCAAAACCAAAAGGTAAGTCTTAATTCTTTAAATATTCTTAATATCAGGCATTATTATTTTTGTTGACTATTATGGTTTCACCCTAGTCACCTAAAGTTGGTTCATATGGTTTTATCCCAATAACTCATTTTCGACTTAGGTTATGCCCTGGTTGCCCTTAGTTTTTTCATATAGTTTCATCCTGGCCAAACCTTTTCAACTTAGGTTTAGCCTTAGTCACCCAAAGTTGGTTCATATAGTTATATTCCGACCAACCATTTTTCAACTACTATGGTTTTGTCCTAGTCACCCAAAGTTGGTTCATATGGTTTCATCCCAATCAACTCATTTTTTACTTAGGTTTCGCCTTGATCACCCTTAGTTGGTACATATAGTTTCATCCCAGCTAACTTTTTTTCTACTTAGGTTTTGCCTAGGGCACCCTTAGTTGACTATTATGGTTTTGCCTTGGTTAACCAATCAAGCTTAGGTTCCGCCTTCAGTTAACTATTATGGTTTCACCTTGGTCAACCTATCCGGTTAGGTTTCGCCCTGGTCGCCCTTTGTTGACTATTGTGGCTCTACCTTGGTCAATAAATCAAACTTATGTTATGCCCTGTTCACCCTCAGTTAACTATTGTGGTTTCGCCTTAGTGAACCCATTCGACTTAGGTTCTGTCCTTGTCACCCTTGGTTAACTATTATGGTTTTGCCCTGGTTAACCCGTCAGACTTAAGTTCTATCCTCATCACCCTTAGTGATTATTATGGTTTCACCTTGGTCAACCCATCGACACTTTTAGTTGACCATTATGGTTTTGCCCTAGTTAACCCATCAAACTTAGGTTCTGTTCTGGTCACCCTTAGTTGACTATTATGGTTTTGTCCTAGTCAACACATCAAACTTAGGTTTTGCCTTGGTCACCTTTAGTTGACTATTATGGGTTCGCCTTGGTCATCAGACTTAGGTTTTGCCCTGGTCACCCTTAGTTGACTATTATGGTTTTGCCTGGTCAACCTATTCGACTTAGGTTCTACCCTTGTCACCCTTAGTTAACTATTATGGTTTCGACTTGGTTAACTCATCAGACTTAGGTTCTACCCTCATCACCTTTAGTTGACTATTATGGTTTCACCTTGGTCAACCCATCATACACTCTTAGTTGACTATTATTGTTTTGCCTTGGTCAACCCATTGGACTTAGGTTTCATCTTGATCACCTTTAGTTGACTATTATGGTTTTGCCATAGTCAACCCATCAGACTTAGGTTTTGCCTTGGTCATCCTAGTTGACTATTATGGTTTTTCCCTGGTTAGCCTATTAGACTTAGGCTCCACCCTACTCACCCTTAGTTGACTATTATGGTCTCAGCCATGGTCAACTCATTAAACTTAGGTGCTTTGCCCTGTTACCCTTTGTTGACTATTATGGTTTCACCCTAATCAACCACTTAGACTTAGGTTCTGCTTAGGTTAGCTCCTTTAACCTAGGTATCACACTAGACCTAAAATTCCTCTTCTAGTTTTTTTGTTTTAATGTATATGTTTTTATTTTATTTTATTCTTCAAACCTTTATAATCCAAACAATTCTCTATCGAATGCCTTTGTGCACCCCCATGATACTTACACTAGCATTGGCATAATAACATTTTGTGTAAAGAGGTTGTAAGGGTGTAGGATAGATTAGTGCTATCTATTGTCTCTAAAACAGCTGTGGGTACAAGTGAGTCTAGAGTTATTCATAGTGTTTTGGGTATTCTGGGTACACTGGTTACTACTTTATGGGTTTATGTATGCCAAGTTGCAAGTAGTAATGTATACGGGCTAGGTAGCAAACATGTAAAAACTAGAACTCAGCCTAGACATTATAAGGTAGTATGAATAATGGGTTATAAGGTTCATGGGTGCACGGTTATCCAAATTAACAACGTTAGTTCTTTTTTTTTTTCTTACCCAAGACTAGTTTCTTACTTCTTAAAGATTCACCCTTCGACATCTTGACCCTTTTAATGGCACTTTTGATCATCTTTCCAGATAACACCTTATTGGCAAAATTATTAGTGGCATTACCAGCCAACCTCTCATAAAATTAAGTCTTCAAAGTGCTAATGAAAATTATCATCATCTTTTTCTCCGTTAAAGGAGGAATCACTTGCGCAGCCTTTTCCCTCCACCTCTGAGCATATTGTCTAAAACTCTTATTAAACTTGTTCTCCATATTCTGAAATAAGGATCGGGCTGGTTTTCAATTTGTGACATGCTTGTATTGTTCCAAGAATGCTCAAGCCAAATCCAACCAAGTCTAAATCTTAGCTTTATCCTACATACCATTAAGCTATAGCACCAATTAAACTATCTTGAAAACAATAGATCAACAACTTCTCATCCTTCTCGTAACCTGCCATCTTATGGCAATATATCCTAATATAAGCAGTTGGGCACGTAGTACCATTAAACTTCTTAAACTCTAGTGCCTTAAACTTTGGAGGAATGACCAACCTAGACACCAGACCTAATTTTATTGCATCCACTACTCTAAACTTATCTATTCCTTCTATAACTCTTAGTCTCTTCTTAATGACTTACAATTGTATCTATTCCTTTTTAGCATACTTAGATGCTTCCATCATAATTATCCGATTCGACAGACTCATCAAGATCAGAGACCAACAGGTTTGCCAAAAACGATCCTAAATTCAACCCTTTATCAATAATTAGCCATGGCATTGTAACTTTACGATACCCATGCACCATAAGAGCAATTCCAATAAGAGGTAGTGTTTGAGACTCTTGAATTGGAGGTACTGCACTTTTTACCCATGCACTATTAACTGCCTTAGTAAACTTTCCCTTAGAGTTAACACTTTCATTTTGAGAACCCGAGCCTTTAATATGCTCCTTGCTTTTAGTAGCCAATGTCATCAACTCCATGATCTTAGCCAATTACAACCTAAGTTCCTCTTGGCCTTTTATCATCTTTTCCAAAGCTTCCTCCATGTTCACCACCTGGTTGCTGAATCATTTTCCATATTTCTAAGTTAGGATCAAATGTTATGTCTCCTCTAAACCAGTATCTTCACACTTTACCTTGTGTTGTAATTTTTCTTTAAAGAATGACATGAAGTTTTAGGATCTCGTATTGTGATTATTATCCATGCTATAACATGAATGTAAATGCAACATATAAAAATAATGACTTAATACAAGTGCAATGACATGAATATTATGCAAACATGTCTAAGGCATTGGCTAAGGCAACTTCTCCAATAGAAAATTACCATTAATATCCATATAGTTATTGTATCAAAAAAACCAAGCCCAGATATCCATTCAATACAAAGATAGTTTGGATTACATCCTTTGAAAATAAATAAAATCTATTTCTAGTACCATCCACCCACAGGGACAATGCTCAGCTTTTGCACTTCTTCCTTAATAAGAACATCAAGTACTGATAGAGATTTAAATTCCAACTTCACATCACTCTAAACATATAACCGAGCAAAAGCACAATCATATTTTTTGCTCGCTAATAGGCTAGTCGAAAGCTTGACTACCCGTTCTACACTTTTGTTTACTCTACCTTTCCACAAGTCCATTTCTTGTTCAATTTGCCACTTCATGTTCCCACATCTTGGATGACTTACTGATCCTAACATTTTTTAGAGCAAGCCTAAGTCGTTTGTTATCCTGATATAATCCTTCCATCCCCGGCTTGGCATCATCTTTCCTGTTACAAAGCTCTTTTACTTGTCACTTAAATATAGCTTGATCATACTTTAACTACCCATTTTCAACCTTTAATCAAGCAATCATTGATTGAAAAGTTGCCCACTCTGATTCAAATTTTTTCTTCAATAGTTCAACCACAAACAAAAACTTTCATGCTAGAAGAACCACATCTTTATCCAAAAGCAAAGTAGCATTATTAACCTAATTATCTCTCCAAACCTCATAAGCTAGAGCCATATCATCTCGATACCAAGCCAAATACATGCTATAGGTTTATCTTCATTCATTGACCATGGCTTGTATTCTTTTTATATAACCATTTCCTCTATAAAGAAAATCAAACCTAAATCATGGGTTGAAAGAATAAACAGTTGGGACTTGAATTGCCTCTAAACTAACAAAGTAGCATAATTGATACATCCCAAAATGCCTCACAATTGTATCCAATGTGGGTATCTGCATCAATATAGCATAACCCAAGAAAGCATCCATGCTGCTCTCCATGTAACATCATCTTTCTTTAGGCTCTAAAATCCTGACACTTATGGATCTTTGATATAATCATCTTGTCCAATATTTCCCAAAAAACTTAGTAATTGGTGAGAATGACATGGTACACATTCAAATATTGCCTTTCGCATATTTCCAAAAGTGACTACGGACCCATATATTAGCAATGAGGCACACCTGAAGAATTTGCTCTTGGTTTTTTCCTTACAAAAATTTAAAAACTGTATCATTTCAGCCAGAATCATCATAGGAGGGTTGACATTGTACCTTAATCGATCAAAACCACTACTACATTAACATGCCTCAGAGTCATAGAAAATACCACTAATATGTAAACAACCAATGTAAAGATATCTATTTTCTTTTTCGAGTTTGAGTAATCATCCATCAAATCTCGTAGCCTATGCCACAACATGCAATCATCTAACCCTTCCGGACTATATATACCTAATCCAAGTCTCAAATGCTTTTGTAATACTAACCAACTATTTTTTTAGTGTTGGTCGATTGGATTCCTTAATATACACTCGATTAGGAGTAGTACATTCGATACGTAACAGGGTGGTGTGTTCCTTAATTGGCAGGACCATATCCTCCCTTTTGAAAGTGATGCACCGATATCTTGAATTCTAAAATTGCACTACAGCTTGAAGTAACCCCTTGTCTATTCTAATCCGAATCAATAGTGCCATATCCTTATACTTTCATGTGAACAGATCTTTCCCAATGCTATCCCACTAATCCCATATAGCTCGTAAATCAAACAAGTCATTTAGTTGAAACTTAATATTGACTCAGATTGAAAATGAAAAGACATACCCAACTTTCATAGCATCCCTGTGTTACTTTTGAATTCTTTCTAACTAATCCTTCACTAAAAAATACTTTCTTCTATCAAGACCAAACATTCCCCATTATCGAATAACCCTTAGGATGAACATTATCCCTTTTATCCCAATAGCAAAAGGCAAACAAAATCTCAAATTAGTCATATACAAAATAATTCATATATTCTAGATGGTCTTAAGAATTTCAATCCCTAACTTGACAACATCTTGGAATCGAAAGGACATATTATTTTCATATAAGGTACGTACCTTATAACCAAACTCCAGAAAAACTAGTATCTTCGATACATTAGGGCACCGATTCCCTTTAGGACACTTTTCTCAAAACTAGGCTAACCTGATGTTATAGTATCACATTAGGCATCAATGTGACACATAATGGTGCATTAAAACATTCTCGACACTATAACATCATGATGCAAAACTCCCAAGTGTCCATTCACCTTAGCTTGTTTTTACTTTTCAAACATGTTTTAGCGTAAACTCGATAACCAAACAACAAGTTATAATCAAATGCCTATATAAACTCGTATCAACGAGATGATAAATATCCCAAGTAATAAAGTTTATTCAAAACCATTCGAGATCTAGACTCGAAAAAAATAAAGCAAAAGAAGGTTGGAAGCATTACCTGATTATACCTAAACTTCAAGTTCTTCTAAATTTATGGTTAATTGAATTTGGCTCCTTCTCATTATATGATGTTTAAGACGACCTCTAATGCATGCGACCCCCAAATCGCTCCTCTTGCCCAATAAGGATAGCCAAAGCACCTCGAATCTAGGCCCATTGCAGGCTTAGTGAAATGAGATCGATCCAAGTAAAAACACTGCTCATGCTTATATAGATAAATCATGAAACCAAAAGTAATGCACCCTAAGGGCTTTGGCAAACCAAAGGGATTGTTAATCACTCAATCAGTTAATAACCCCATATATCCTAAAATAGGTCCTAAATCTCCACATGTATAGTACTTGATAGAGAGTCTAATACATATCTAGTGCAGTGTGTGTTGGGGAAGCTCCAAACCTAGATTTCACTTCATCATCCAAGATATATATCAATTATATTGCTTATTTTTATAAGCAAGCGCAACATCAGATTTTTATTTAAGCGTTGCAGCATGGTTATAATAATCAATATCATAATAATTAATCAATCACTCAAAGAATAAAAAAAAAGTATCAAGGGGATTATAATTGAACACCGTTTGGTCGATCAAATAAATCACTCGTCTGAACCTCTAGTACCGAAATATGACTAGGGTAAGTAGCCACCACCGATCTTTTTTGGCTAGGTGTGATTGGTCACCTATTAAAACCATTCACTAAAGAGTTACAAAATTCTAAAGGAATGATTTAACGGTCTACGTATACTAAAGATCTAAAAAGTTGGGCTTGGGAGTTGGTTACACCACAAGTAAAAACTCGATCCCTTTTGTGATGCCTAATACTTGGTACTAACTAATCACATGTATCCGAATTTGATTTTCCTTGGTTTCATCATATGTATTCAATCATAATCCCCATTTTATTTATTCCAAAATCAAACAAATACACCAAAAAATGTATCCCGAAACTCTTATCGAGACTAGCTCAAAGTTACAACTAATTTAAAGCAAAAATCATATGAAAAGGAAATATTCGATAAAACCATATGACTATAAGTATATTCACTAATTGACTCTATTTGCAATATTTTCTACCAGATTTGACTCCACTTAAAAGAAATTACAAAAACAACACACTTAAATTAAATTAAAGAAATCACAACTTTGAAAAAAAGGCTAAAAATTAGCTTTTATTTAGTTAAACTTCAAATTTTTTCTATAAATCACTAAGGACCTTCAATAGTACACTTTTAGACTTGTTCACACACTAAGATGACTCTCAGAATCAATTTCAAGGCATCAAAATGCCTTGGAATAGTAGATGTCGAACTCGAAGAAAACTGAAATAGGGATAGATTTGTTTTCAAGCCCTTTGAATTTATTTTAGATTATTCCTATTACATAATCACCAAACTATATTCTATAACTGCTGACTCACTATACTTAACCTAAAAATATTCAAAAAAATTTTAGAAAATCATTTTGGCTTTTTAAGTGGACACTATGGCATCGCACAACATGTCCGACTAGCCTGTCTTCCAGATTTCTTCTTGATTTATCTGGAATATCCATCAAGTGAGCCATACATGCTTGAAAATCTTATCCACTTTACCTATTTCTGAAAATATGATAACATTTCACAAAAATGACTATCTTCATCAAAAATAGCTCATATTACTGATTAGGCACAAAAAAAGAGCCATGTGAATAGCTTAAGTTTCAAGATTGTTCAAGATTCATACGATCAAGAAATCAAGTTTTCAATATTTATTACATAGCCCAATCAATGAGATTATAAGAAAATATAATAAAAATTCCTAAGGTCTATAATCTAATCAAAATATATGTCTTTTATGGACTACCATGCTAGACTACAACAATAACTTTGACGCAACTTGTGATCATAAAGCATATTGTCAAATTTTTGAAACACATTTTCAGACATTCAAATGTCCAGCAACTAGACCAAATAGAATCTATAAATGTCACATATGAAGAATCAACAAAGACTTCTTAATGCCATAACCAAGAACTATGTTTTTCAATATTGGCAATATGCTTCAGAGTCATGCAAATGTCTCCACTTTTATCACTTTTATTCATCATTATTTATTCTTAACAAGTGAATGGGACACTAATGCGCCATACTTATGTGCTGTGACCAGCAACCAAGGTGACACTAAACAACATAATTTGACTTATCTAAACATTATCTAATGACTCGCATTAAAACTCACAAGCTTAAACTCAAAAACACGTTTTAAACACTAAAAAAAATTTATTTGTTACCAATCTGCTCTTAATCAAGCTATTTTATTATCACCAAGTTACTCATAAAAGAGTGTATTTAAAAAAACTAAGCCTTCACTTCCCTATTGATTAAGTGAACCAAAGCTTACCCTTAAAGGATTTTTTAAAAAACAAGGTTTTACACATTCTAAACACCCTTACATGCATTTTATAAAACATATAGAATATTGACATATGGTTCTAGCAACTAATCATCCATAAAGCCTATTCTAACTATAAAATTCACCTCAGTCAAATCTACATGCTCATCTAAACATTAATTTCTCATCAAATTCTTCTTAAGTAATAATCAAGCATAAGAAAACAAGCTTGGATTCAATTCAGTCAAAATGATTAACAATCAAAACACGCTTTCAACCATTTAAGCTCACCAATTAAACAAAGAAGCTTTTAAATTCATTCAATTAGGAATAAATTTTAACTTAGCTAAGTTTAACTCAACTAATTTCATCTAGGTTTCATTATTAAGTATCAATTATGCAAAGCCCACTCAAACTCACCTAAATTCCACCATGGTCAAACCTAGCTAAAGGATTTAAGGTTTTCTAATTCAAAAACTTATGATTTCATCATTTTGCAATAATTCTAGTTCTAATAATTTAGATTTTAGCTTAAACTAACCTAAATTAGCATGATCATGCAAGATTAAATCAATTAAACTAATGATTAAGTTAATGTAAGCTAGCCGAACTAAAGAACTTGATTTTTCTTATGGCTGAATGCTCAAGCAAGCTAAAGAATCATGATTCCATCATCTAAACTTTAAAATTTTAGCTCAACATCATCAAATCCTAGCTCAACTAAGATCAAATCATCAAAATTTCTTAAAATCATGTTGGTGGAAACTTAGATTAAATGAAATTGCCTTAGTCAAACACTATATCAAGCTCATTCATCATGATTTAAGCTAGATTTCAACAATTAATCAAAAGATCATGCTTCAAACAAGTGAATAATAGCTAAAATAAAGATCAAAATACAATATCATCAAAAATTAAATTAATCGAATCTTAAAGAGCATGGAAATACTATAACCGAAACATGTATGAGCATAGATAAGTAGGAATCAATTAATAAACATGCTAATTGAATTGAAATTAAAGAGTAAAATAGGAGATCATACCTACTCCAATCTTGCTTTTCTTTTAAAGATGAAGAGAGCTTGAGAGAAAAAGAAACATTAAAGATTTTCTAAAATTTACTCAGTGTTTAAAAATTATGAAATTATGGATGATAACCCCTATTTATAGGCCTTGAAGTTGGCGATTTAAGCATTAATCACCCTAGGATAATATTAACTTAATCACTAACCTCTTAACTAGCTTAGGGGAAATGACATTACTACCTTTAATGAATAGATGACTAAAATTCACATATTTATCACATCATGAATTCGGCTAAATCATGATTCTTATATTAATCTTGTACAACTTTTTATACCATTCAATTGACTATGATTTGTCTATGTAAAAATGCAATTGAATGTTCCATCCCATAGTAAAAATATGTTCTAATGACTTTTTTCAAAAAATGTGAAATTTTTCTCCCAGACCTCTCAGATTAAGCCCTTGGGAATTCCCAACATTATAAATTCCTAAGGTATTTTCATGACTCGATCCTAATTACACCTTTTTAACCTAAAATCCATGTTCAATTTCATTTTGGTGTAATCAATTTTGAAACCCAAGTTGCAGAGCTCTTTCAATTTCACAATCTAATATAAGCTAAAAAGTTAACTTTTATAGTTGACTTTGCCTATAGTTGACTTATTATTTAAACTTCTAAAATAAGTTTTTTTATCCAATTATCATCAATAAGTAGTCTAGTTATTTTAAAAGAATATCCTAGTCAACTTTTGACATTCTTGAGTTTTTGAGACTTAGGTCTCAGTTTTTCCAAATTTGGCACCTACCTCCTAAATCAAACACTTAAATTTAGATGCCTTTTTACATCAAACTAAGCTTATAGGAACAAACAAAAACCTTAATTAGACCTTTCTATCATCTATAACTCATTTCAAAAGATCCAGATCTAGAAAATTCCATTTGACCCTTAAAATTGAAAAAAAGTCAATTAGGGGCCCAAACAAAATAAGGTGTTTACAACATATAGCCATAAGAAAAAAAAACTTTGAAAAATATTCATTCTTATTTTTTAAAAAGAAAAAAACAAACAAAAACAAAGAAAAACACTACAATCCTTAACTTTCAATTCGACTTTTGACCTTTTATACTCCTAGAATTTATTTTTACTTTTAAAAAATAACTTTGGTTATGGTTTATTACCTAAATCACACCAAAGTTAATCCAAGACTACTTTTTAAGAAACATTGTGGATGTAAATCTAGCTTACCTATCACATTGGATCAAAATAACTTAAATCCTCTAGCTCGTAACCATTCTTGTAAAAAAGAAATGGAAATCACAGTACAAAAATCATACACAATAACAAGGCAAGAAAAATTGAACTAGTAATGAATGTATGATAAGTAAACACCACAATAGACCATTATTCAAAATAAGCAAATGGATATGTAAAATGAAGTTTAACAAAATATTGTCAAAATCTTTTTCAGAACATTTTTGAAAAATTATTGTTCTATTTTTTAAAGATGAAACCTTTTATATCTTAAAAGAGACTTCAAAGAAAAACATGAAAGAAGAAAATTTCCTAGTAAACTCTCCAACAAACTCTATCTTTTTTCCTTTTATTCTCTTTTCTCTGAAGAATGCCTGGTCGATTAGTATTCTTACTCTTTTAAGTGGTCTGTAATTTTTTTTCTTTTCCAACCTTTCCTAAGCAAAACTTTCTCCTTTAGCAACTTATGTCCTTTGTTAGCCACCTATTGGTCCAACCTTGGCACCTCATGTACTAAATGGCCACATAATGTCCTAGCTTTATCCTATCCTCTTCATTTTAATTCCTTATTTACAATATTGCCATTTTGATCCCTTATTTATCATTCACTCTTCTATTTTATTACAATTTTTCTTGGTAAAATTTTCATACTATCTTCTATTTATTTTTTTAATTTCAAGAAAACATTGTCTTTTGATTTTGGAAATTCACCTCCCATTTTTTGAATTTTTCTAATTAGGTCTTCCATCGCATTAATTTTATCAATTTTTGATAAGTTTTTGTATGGATGGACTTGCGCTTTTGCTTTTTGGTGCTATAATTAATGATAAGCTTATTCTTCAAATGAAAAAATTTCATACAAAAGATATAACTAGCTAATTCATAGGGTGTGAGAAAATGGTGAGCTAAATGATTAAAGACATACCAGTAAAAGGTAACAAAATTGTAAAACAAAATTCAAAACTATAGCGGCATATACTTATATATTATCTGGCCAACTATAGTCAAACTCCAAGTGTATCAACATCATAATTAATTATAGTGTTAACGAAAACATGCAGTGACATTATATTGCAAATAATGGTTCCTTTTCCCATACCTTCCACATAATCATCTGAGTTTTAAGGTAAAGCTTTCTAACTTTACTTTTAATCAAACGAAATTTATCTTAAGAAAATGAAATAAATTGTTTAAAAAAGACTAAAAATCAAAAATTGCATCATTTAATTACTATATTAAATACTTTACAACGACCACATAATCAAGCCCTACTTTAGAACCCAAGTATCTTGTAAAATCTCAACACCAAAATATAGCAAGCTAAATCACAAGCAATTGGAAAATCCAAAGCATTTTCCAAAGTAAGATAGATTAACAAGGGCTTGGATGTAATCTAAGCATTTTTACTAGAATGAAATATTAGAGACAAGTTCATTCACAAGGGCTAGGATCTTTTACATATTTAAACCAAATTAGGTTCAATATTATTGATTGTTCAAATTTGGAATAAACTATTTTTTCCCTTTCTCTGTATTATTTCTTTGACAAAATAATGTAAACTAAGGAAAAACACAAGTTTTAAAACTAAATTACCTAAAACAGTTCTTTATGATTCTTTCATAAAGCTTTAATTTTATTCTAGGGTTTATTTGGTTTATGCTAGCCCTATTCAAGGGCCGAGCTAACTACCTAAACATAATGGCCCACCTAGTATTTGAGAGGGTTTGGGCAGAAAAACAAGGCCCAAAAATGAGCCTAGGCAGAAATTAAAACCCATTTTCTGAACGGGTCGGGCATTAGGCAGAATTTTTTAAATCAACCTGAACAGTGACTATATGATACATATTTATATATTAAAAGCTCTAACATATATTATATAACAAAATATGTATACTTTTACTTTATAATTTTTTTTAAAAACCATAATATTACATAATAAGATATTTATATTATTTTTTTGTTTTTCACTATCGCTTAAAAACTCTCATCTTTTATTCTCATTAAAATTATTAGCTCTCATTCCCATTTCTCTTATCAAAACTTCCAGCTCTCATCAAAACTCTGAAGCCTCCTCTCACGCTAAAAGCATAGCCAACCCTTACTCCTTTCACTAGTTCGCCCTTCTTAATTCGCCCTGCATAGCTCCCTCTTCAGATCTACCCCATGTAACTCCTTTCGTAGCATCGTCCTCCTCAATGTGCACCATGCAGCTCCTTTTACCTTCCTCAATCCCTTTCATCTCAAAACGCACAACTCTGTCCCTGATCTTTCATTCACAGTTATGTACTTTTGTCATTTTTTATTACCTTTCGAATAGATACGGTGGAGGGTGCTTTTAAATTCTCTAAGTAGTTTCTTTCCAAAAAAATGTAGTTGGTGGTGCGGGGATAAATATATATTGTTGAACATAGGTAGGACTTAATGATAGGCCATTACATCTTTGCGATTTAATTTGCACTATATTTATTTACATTTAAATTTCTCTCCCCTATAATGGAAAGAAAAAGGAAAAAACTAATGCGTGGTATATGCTGATATATGTGAATGAGGATTTCTAATTCAACAACAATTTGTTATTTAGGCCATAGAGAGTTAAAAACAAGTCTAGTTTGTTAAGGATTAGGCCTAAAATATGATGGTTACTTAATATTAGATGCATTTATTTTTTTAATTGGAAAATATGGGCAAGCCAAACTTGGACACCGCAATGATAATTAGGGCTAGGTCTGATCATATCAGGCTGCTCAAATTTTGAGTGAAGCCAGGCCTGGGCAAACTACAATTCTATTAATATCATGTCAGGGCCCAACTCGAGCCTAACCTAACCTATGATTAGGTTTAGTTTATGCTAACAAGAATAGAATTAAAAACTATTAAAAATAATAATTATCCTACTCCAAGGATTTCAATAATGAAAAACTAATTTCCTAAATTTACTTCGCTATAATTATAATATAACATGCAAAATTTCATCATTTTTCTATTAATAGCATACAATGTGAATTTGGAATGAAATAACATGCAAAATTTTATCCTTTTCTATTAGCATCATACAATATGAATTTGGAATGAAATATATTAAAACGATACAATTTGATGCAACTAACAAAAAATATATATATCATATTCATCTTTTTTCTTTTGAAACAATTGCTTTTGCTTTTCATTTTTTGAAATCAATACGTGGTAAATAACCTAAATTCAGATATACAAAATGACATATTAAAGACAACAATTCACACATCTAATAATGAAAACAAATGTTGGCATTAAACTGCCTTCCAATTAATTCCAACAAGGGTATTTATAATTTGCTTTTTGTCAAATTTAATGATTACTCCCTAACAACCATTTAAAGCCCACTTGTATGCACTAAGGTAACCTACAATTAACTTAAATTCAATGCTTTTGCTATGGTTAATTGTTTTTATTAATGAAATTTTGATAAAAAAAATATAGTAAGTTTTTTTAAAAACAATTATGTAAAATGATATTTTTATTTCATGCATTAAAATTGATGATTTAAATTGTCAACTATTATATTAATATAATGTTATTATTAAGCAAAACTTGTATTAATATCATCCTTATAATAATTTTTAAAGTTATTAGGTTATCAATTATAGTATAAGCATTATATTAAATATAATAGTTAATAATTATAACTATTATTTTTAGTATATTGGATGAAAATTGTATATAGTAATATTAAAATTTTGTTTCTAAGGAATTTGTTTACAAAATCTTTACAAATTTGATAATTTTTCTCTCATCTAATTTGCATTATACATATACAAAACCAAAAGTATTTTTAAAAATAGATTAAATTAAAATTATAAATTCATATATTTTCTAATCAAGCTTTTAGAATACAATTCTTACTTAAATTGGATAAGAAAAGACTATATATCCACCTATTATCATTCATACTTGTTACAAAAAGTGAAGAAATAGTGAAAACTAATAACCATAATGGGAAAACAATTGTAGAGGAAAAGATAATTTATTGCTAATTACAAAGAGTGAATCAACAAAATCATCCACACGATGATAGGAAGAAAAAGTAGAGCACTATTTAATTAATTAGACATGTCCTCATTTGGATTTATGTGCAGGCATCATGAAGTTTATAGTTTTAGTTGTGTCTAATTCCATCACCCCTACCACCTTCAGTTACCTCGTAACCACTAATAGCTCTTCTCGAAATCCACTACCTTTTCTACTCCCATCTCCAAGTCACCACCCTTTCCAATGCATCCTTTTTTGCCAAACCCACTGCCTTTGCTAATGCTACCTCTATGCCAACCACCTTTTTTAATTCCATAGCCTTAACCTTTTCCTTTACCAATCCCACCACCCTTTCCAATTCCACCACCAATCCCACCATTCTTGTTGATTCCACCACCAATGCCATCACCTTTACCAATCTTACCACTAAATTTGTTGCTTTTACTAAACTTTCTGCTTGCACCACCACCAGCAGCCTACTCACCTTCAAATCCACCATATTTTCCTATTCCATCACCTTTACTAATCCCACCACCTTCCTTCCTAACTCCATCAAATCTACTACCTTTACCAAATCCTTTGCTAGCAACACCACACTTGCATCTAAGTCCACCCCCAAACCCATTGCCACTAATAGCTCTTCCACTAGAATCGTCCCTAAAACTGCCACCAAAATTTTCTCCAATGCCTTTAGCACCAAAGCCACCTCTTTTTTAAGAAGTTAAAAACTTTTTATCCTCTCTGTTTTGTATTGCTTACCATATTTCTAGCAACCACATTTACTACAAGCCCATTAAAATAAAGCAAAGATAAGAACACCAATCTTTTGGAAAAACTTACCATTTTTTGGAGCTTTAGCTTCCTTTATTTATTATGAGAGGTTTATAATAACAAGTGCTTTTATAAACCAATTGGACTGCATTATCTCAAATAACTCATAGTTCTCCACATTTAATAGGTGAATAATATTCATAATTAGCTCTTTTAATGATGTATCATATCCAATATGGTTTTATGTTATGTTGTTTCAATTTAATGAAAGATATTAGGGTTGATTTATCCTTTTTTTTCTAATATACAAATAAGTTTTAATAAAAAATCAACAAATCATTTATTAATATTATCGGCACATACCCTTTTTTTTTCTTTTCGGATAATTCGAAGTGGGTGCGCATGACTTAAAGGATATATGATGATGGTAGAGCCTTTGAGTTATACCATGATCGAGATTCAGATTAGGCATACTAACATCAAGGGGAGAGAGACCGTCGGGCAAATCTCATCCAACTAATCTCAGATGGCCACCATAAAGTAGCTATAAACTTGGAGTTGCCACCAATCATTTTGAGCTAAGTAAGATCGGATGCCTATCAAAAATAATATTCCAAGTTACAAAAATCAAAACATTGATTTCAACGTCTGCAAAGTCTAAAGATTTATTAGTTGGAATCGAGAGTTGGTTATGCGTAAGGAAGGATTAGTTCCTCTATGACGCCCAAAATTGGTACCTATTAACTATGTCTCACTTTAGCTTCAGCTTAATCGGTTCTATTTGGTCATTATTTAGATATAATCCCCTTTTTATGCATGAAGTTTTGGTGAAAAACGTAAATCTGGGTTTTCAAAGACTTGATATCACTTATACACTGCGGAGGTGCGAAGAACATAGGGACTTTTTATGAAAATAATTTCTGGATTAAATTTTAAAAATTAGGATATTCTGTACTAGGCACTAGAGAGATACTGCCATGGAACATTGCCTCATAAAATTTTCAAAAATAAATTGTAAAAATGAATAAATGATAGCCACTACAAAAAGGAAACTTGTTAGTAAGACAAAAAAGAATATAAAAATTTTACAAACAAACAATCATAAACAAAAAAAAGGTTAAAAAAAGGAAAATCATTATATATATCATAATTATCTTTGATTATTGAAGAATAACCAAGATGACAATTTAAAGATAGGTTTGGATTCAATGGTAATTTGAAGGATGAAAAAGATTTTAGTTAAAACAATCTGAAACATTCGAAAGAAAGAAAATTTTTTGATTTTTTGGGGTAAAAGCATAGTTAGAGTATCCTCTTGGAAAGATAAGGTTGAAGTATCCCAAAGATAAAGTTATGAAAATAATTAGGAATCTCGATTATATCTAGAAGAGAAAAATCAAGTTTTTAATGGAAAACAAGGTTGGAGTATCCCTTTGGAGTGGTGGGATTGGAGTATCCCTAAGAATGGAAATCATTGATGATTTGAGGAAATAATCAAGAATTTCAAATAAATCCGAGAGAAAAATTTTGATTTTTTTAGTGAAAAAATGGGGTTGGAGTATCTTCTTAGAGTGGTGGGGCTAGAGTATCCCAAAGATGAAATTTTTTTATGATTTTAGGAAAAAAAAGTTACCTTAAAAAAGAAGTACTTTAAAAATAAGAAATCAAAGATTTGAATAAGATATGTTTTTTCCTAAGCCTTAATCTAAGCCTAAAGGGTTAGCATAGTAGGGGAACCAATCGGATGCATTTCAAGCATTTTAACATCTCTATAAAGGTATTTTTAGGATTGGGCTAAAAATAGGGGACAACATCGTGCCATCTTCCATCCCAAATTTATTTTAAGTTCATCTGAAGGCTTTAAGGTTAAATGAGGTATCGTTAGAAAGGTAACTTGATGAAGAGTAATAAAAATATTTTAGAAATCCTAGAAAATCACCTTCGAGGTAGAATTAATTTTTAGAGTTAGGCCTATTTCGACACTAACCGCATGTATGAGGGAAAAGACGTTATGGACTTTAAAGAATTGTTTCAGGCTTATCCGGAATCGTTAAATCATAAATAATACCTTTCCAAAAAGAAAATTTTGCAAAATTTTTAGAAACAATATTTAAAAATTTTAGGGAAATCATCTGACGGGCCAAAATGGCCTAAACAGAACATAACATGCTAGTTCTAAGTGTCCTAGATAGCAACAGTTTAAAAAATAATAACTTTCTCATTCGGGATGATCTAAGGGCGAACAAGACATTTTTAGAAAGGTATTTTGATGCCCTTTAAGAGAAAAAATCAAAAAATTCTAAAAAATCATTTATAACTTAAAACAATTTTTTAAACTCAAACTATGGTGCTATCAGAGTAAAAAATAAGTTACTCGATATTTTTTTGTTTTTTCCAAGGATAGTCTTGAATCTAGGACATCCAAACATCCATGATAAAAAAAGAACAAGTAACATGGGCATCACGAGTTTATTTCATAATCCTAGAGTAGTTTAGGACGATGAAACAACCCATTGACCATGCCACTAAAAAGGCCATTGGACTTAAGATCAAAGCTTAATACTTTAACAAAAGAAAATAGCATTTTATTTCCATCAATCCAGACCTCGAAGTTTAGTTTTCCCCAAGATTGGAGGACTAATTTAATCAAACCATTAAATATATGCACTACTTAACTTGGGGTTTGTTGAAAAATTAAATTTTTTTATAACAAATAAGCATGCATTTTGACAAACAAATCATGAATAAAATGCAACATGCACAAAGATAAACAAGTATTACATATGCAATCACATAAAAATGACATTTTGACATGAAAAAGGTAACAAAAATGTAAGGAGATGACAAATAAGATGCATGGAAGTGACCTGAACATATTTAAGTAAAGAAAAGCACGCTAAAATTTTCAAGACAACATTTTTATGCAATGAGAGTTCTTGAAATTCCAAAAAATGCATGAACATACTCAATGTATGTTAGAAAGAACATTTAGGCATGTCTTAAATATGTGAAAATAGATGAAATATGACAGAAAATGCATGAATAAGGGACTGTTTTGATGACAGAATGAAAGAGTAGAAGTTTGACCTACCAAACAACATCAAAGCACCAAAAGAACATCAAGATCCTGAGACTACCACAACCAAGGCAACGATAATGCATGAGAATCCTAGGATGGTCATGGCAGCATAAATGGCTCACTAAAATTATGCAAATGATACTAACAAAAAAATATGGAACAAGGTATAGAAAATATACCAAAAAAGCATGAACTTTCCTTTTTACTTGAAGCAACGACTTTAAGCTCTCTTTTTTTCCTCTTTTTGTGATTATTTAGCAAGAAAATGATGAAAGGAAGAAGCTTTCTAGTAATATTATTGATGGCGAGGTGTTTCAAGGATGAAAGTATATGAAAGATTGATTTTTTAGAGGTTTTCTAGTGGTGGTTTAGGGAATTATAAGAATAACGTATGGAGGTTAATGGAATAGTATTTTAGAAAAGTTTTTTTGGGGGCTAGAGATTGCTGGAGGATTTTTCTTTGAGGTGGCTAGAAAAGTCTATGTATGTCTTCTCTACTGAGCTAACTTTTTTTCTTAAATCCAAAGGTCAGCCAATGCTTTTGGGAGACAAAGCAAGGGTATTTTTTATCTTTCATTCAAGTAATAAGGGGACACCTCTAGCTACTGTGCTTAATTGGCCTTCTTCCCATTAGTTTTGCCATGTAGAGTAGTAAGGAAAAAAGGCTGCAACAGCCTGCAACTAGAGATATGCCTAGCATGCCCTCCTACAACCATATATTTCATGACAATGACCCTTGTCATTGGCTATTTAGGCTTTAAAATTTTGTTTAAATCCAATCACGAGCCCATAACTGAGGCCTTGTATGAATTATGATGGTTTTTTGTGTAAAATTCGTGTTTGAATCAGATTATTGAAGGCTAAAAAGGGGCTCAAACTAGGCAAAAATGCCTTAGTGTGTCGATACAAAACATTTTTTATCGATACATAAGGCAATTTTTATGCATAAGTATCGATATAATAAAGTGTGTATCGATACTAAGGGCAAAAAATTATTTTTTGTCTCAAGACTTAAAAGCCTGTGTCGATACTCCATGGATTTGTATTGATACTCATGCTTGTGCATCGATACATTTTGCCAAAAGTCACAACCTTAGCTACTGCCAAGCTTTGTATTGATACAAACATGCCAAGTATCATTACCACACTTTAAATATCAATACCAAACCCTCTTGCATTGATATTAAATGTGAAAATTCAAATTTTTGATGACATAAAGGCCTCATATCAATACTTATGCACCAATATAACTTGCATGTAGCTTAGGTTCGTTGAATACCTCACCTTGGTCATAAATAGAGGGAAATTAACCTATGTACTCATCTGAATGACTCTAATGACACCCCGAATAATGACCTTTGATGCCTCATTTCTACATTTTTTTAATAGGACCCATGGGCATTTCTAACCTTTGCCAAAAAAAATTTTCATCGGGCACCATATTATTTAATAGTGCCTGACGACATGGCACCCAACAATCATCCCTAGTTTATTTTTTATTTTTTGATTCTATCGTCTTTCAATTAAGTCATGGGATGCCAAAAGTTGGCTCGAACAAAATGAGGTGTCTACAGCTGCCCCTCTCTGGCCATTGTTGAGTATTAAGATCAGGGCAAAGATAAATAAACACCATTTTGTTCAAGTAGGATGATGGTTCCATGTGCCTGAAAAAAATAGAGATTTGGTTAATGCTATGTTGAGACAGGCCGAGTATATCTATAATGATTCTAATAAAAAGGTAAATTTTAATCTGTTTTCTAGGGTTTGACCTCCCTACTAAGTTATTTCTTAGGTTTGGTCCCCTAGACAGATGCCACTAGCTTGTGTGGGCTTTGACTCGATAGACGTCTAGTTTTTTATAGGCTAAGGTAGGTTGTATCCTAGGTTTGACCCACCAAACAAATGCCACCAGCTTATGTGGACTTTGACTCAATAGGTGTCCAAGTCTTTGTGGATTGAGGTAGGTTGTTTCCTAGGTTTGACCCACCAAATAAGAGCCACCAGCTTGTGTAGACTTTGACTCGATAGGCATTAGCTCTTTGGAGGCTAAGGTTGGTTGGTTCCTAGGTTTGACCTCCTAAATAGGCACCACCAGTTTGTGGGGGCTTTTAACTCAATAAGCATCTAACTCTTTGTAGACTGAAGTAGGTTGTTTTCTAGTTTTAACCCCCTAAACAGGCACCACTAGCTTGTGTAAGCTTTGACTCGATAGGCATCCAGCTCTTTGTGGACTGAGGTAGGTTGTTTTCTGGGTTTAACCCCCTAGACAGGCACCACCAGCTTTTGTGGGCTTTACTTTAATAGGCATCCAGCTCTTTGTAGATTGAGGTATGTAAGTGTCCTATTCTTTAAAGGCTGAAGTAGGAAAAGAAAATCATCTTACTTTTTAAAGATTAAAGTAGGTAAGCATCTTGCTCTTTGAGAACTAAAAGAAAGTGAGTTTAGATACTTCTCTTGGATGATTTTCAATGAGCTCGTACGGTCAGAGATACTTACTTGGGCCCTTTTAAGGTTTTTTAAAAATAAAAAATTATACCTTAGGTTCCCCACTAATTTAACTTTTGTATGCAGGAGCTAGCACCTGAAGGACGTTACATGTTGTATAATGCGTAAGGATGCAAATGCATGCTTAAGATGATGCAAGATTGATGATTTTAAAATCTAATCTAGTGATCAATTTTACTCTTCTCTAGTTGTTTACTCTTCAACGGGTTTGATAAAGTGATCTTTTGCCCAGGGATTGACTAACCTTGTTTTAGATTTTAGATATTTT
The DNA here is from genome assembly GCA_038381835.1 of Adansonia madagascariensis. NCBI lineage: Eukaryota > Viridiplantae > Streptophyta > Magnoliopsida > Malvales > Malvaceae > Adansonia > Adansonia madagascariensis. The sequence continues at coordinate 44,511 of JBBYHL010324714.1, forward strand.
GAATGCAAAGGTTATCTATTGAAAGTGCATATGGCTCATGATTGTGGAGGTAATCCTAAGTTTAGATGGCTCGTAATTAGGGACTTTTGTTGTATCAAGTTTACTGACAAGTATAAGGGGTTTCTTTCATCAATTATGATTCAAAGGGTTGTTTTAAATTCTGATTAAGAATGAAAGTTTAAAAAGAACTTTGGCTCCTTGTCTTTAGCTTGGGGTTTACTAGGAGGAGGTTTTGAGCACGTTTTTAGGATGTAAGGTCTAAGGGCAAGACCGACTGTGGCCTTAAGAGTTCATTCTTGGTCTTTAAGGATGAAACAAAATTTTAGCAAAGTTTCATCTTTCTAAGTAATGCTAAGAAATCCCATTATCAGTTTCATTCATTTATCAAGCGTTATTAGTTAAATGATAAACATGATGCAACATAAGGTGCAGAAGTTACAAAAAGACTTTGTAAAAAATCAAGTAATTGTATTTCATTTAAAAGAAAAAAAGTACAAGTTATGACAAATTATAAAATCATAAAAGATTTTAAGATATAAAAGAATTCAAAGGGGTTTTCTTAGTCGCTTAGCCCCTGATACTGATGACATGAGTCTTGCACTATGTGTTTACGGAAGCCTTTCTCAAGCAATTAATCTTTTTGGTGTTGGCTGACTCACAAGAAGATTCTTTAGATTACCCCATAGTAGGATGGAGGCCTCAAGGTTAGGTAGTTTCCATTTTTCAAGTATGGGTAAAGACTATAGATTTGGTGGGGTAGGTTGGCATAGAACAGGTGAATTAGGCTATGATTTGGTGTCTTGATCAAGGTTGTGAATGTAGGGTAAATTGGTCCTTGACTAGGTTCGAGTAAGAGAGTCTGGTCACTTAAGCAGTCATTTTAGGTTTTCAACTTAAGCTAGCTCTTTTTTTTAAGAATGGAGGGAGAAGGAGAAATAGGATGCCCCTTAAGGTTTTCATCCTAAAATCCTTTAAGGCATAGTATTTATTGACAGAATCAGAGTTCACAAGGTTGGGTAGGTAGTTGCCATCCATCTCTGTTAAGATTAGGGCTCTTTCGAAAAATACACTTTTTACCATTGTACTGCATTTCCCAATTTGAGGTCTATTTTCTTCGAGCATCTTTATGGATCAAAAGAATTTGTTTGAGTACCAAGTTACCTTTTCGAAACTGATGAAGATAGACTTTTTTGTCGTAGTCTCTTATCATGCGCTTTTGATAAATAGCTTTCATTCTTTTTCTCTTCGATGAGATTGAGTTGTTTATATCAGTTCTTGACCCATTCAGCCTCTTCAAGTTATGATTCCATCAAGACTCTAAGTGAAGGGATCTCGACCTTAATAGATAGGATAGCCTCTATGTCGTAGACTAAGAAAAATAGGGTAGCACCTGTGGAAGTTTTTACTGCTATGCAATAAGCATGTAACACAAAAGGTAACTTTTCATGCCAATCTTTGTATGCCTCAGCCACCTTTTTTACTATCTTTTTGATATTCTTGTTGGCTGCTTCGACTGCCCTGTTCATTTTTGGATGATATGGGACGAAATTACGATGCTGAATCTTGAAATGAGAATAGACTGCTTACATCATTTTGTTTTTCAAGTTGCATGCATTATCAGTAATAATTTGCTTGGGAAGACAATATTTACAAATAATGTCTTGTTTCACAAATTTGCATACAACAGATCTGGTGACATTGGCATAAGAAGCTGCCTCTACCCACTTGGTGAAATAATGTATAGTAACCAAAATGAAACTGTACCCATTTGAAAGCTTAAAGGCAATTAGTCCAATCATGTCCATGCCCTGTATGGAAAAAGGCCATAGGGATGCCATAACATGTAAAGGTGTTGGTGGGACATGGATTTTGTCAGCATAGATTTGGTATTTATGGCACTTTAGTGCATAGTCGATGCAATCCTTTTCAAGAGTCAACCAATAGTAGCCCGATTGCATGACATGTTTCACCATTCGATGTCCATTAGTATTCATACTGCAAATTCCTTTGTGGACTTTTTCGAGAATTCTTTTGGCTTTGGAGGCATCTATGCATTGGAATAGTACTTGATCCCAACCTTTCTTGTATAGAATTTTTCCATCTAAAATGAAACTCGTAGCTATCCTTCGGATAGTTCTCTTGTCATTTTTAGTAGCGCTTTTCGAGTGTTGCTGATCCTTGATGTACTGAAGGATGTCATGATACCATGGCAGGCTGTCCTTCTTTTTTTCAACATTTTGATAATATGCTAGTGTTGAATAGATGGTCATCTGAATGTGAGCAATGTTCGATTCTCGATTAGCTCTGAACATGGATGACAAAGTAGCTAAGGCATCAGTAATTTAATTCTCTTTTCGATGTAAATGCTGAAAACTAATATCATCAAACTCTTTTCTGAGTTCTGAGATCAAGCTCCCATAATGCATTATTTTAGCATCACATGTTTTCCATTCTCATTTCATTTGGTAGATGACAAGGGCTGAATCTCCATATACTTGTAATGTTCAGATGCCCCTTTCAATGGTTGCTTGGAGTCCCATGATGCAGGCCTCATATTAAGCTATTTTATTGGTGTAGTCAAAGCTTAATCTTGCAGTGAAAGGGTAGTTGTTTCCATCAAGTGAGATAAGAATTGTCCTAATTCTATGTCCCAGCACATTCGAAGCTCCATCAAAGTACATTTTCCAAGATAAACTAGACTTACTGGCGTTCTCTACCTAGGATATGCAGATTAAGTCTTCATCAAGAAATTCAGAGCCTAAAGGCTGATAATCATCCATTGCTCGACTTACTAGGAAGTCTGCTATTGCACTACCCTTCATGGCTTTTTGGTTCACATACACGATATCATACTCAAAAAGCAAGACTTGCCAACTGGCTAATTTCCCTGACAAGGCGAGAGCTTCACACAAATACTTGATGGGATTGAGTCTAGCGATTAGTCACGTGGTGTGGTATAACATGTATTACCTTAACCTCTAGGCCATCCAAGCTAGAGCACAATATAGCTTCTCTACAACTGAATAATTATTTTCATATTCTGCTACATCAAGTAGTAGATAGCATGTTCTTTCTTACCCAATTCATCATGTTGACCTAATACATAGCCCACCAACCTATCAAAAACCGATAGGTATAGGATCAAAAGTTGATCAGGCACTAGTGGCACAAGTACTGGAGGATTCGAAGAGTAGTGTTTGACTTTATCTAAGGCTTATTTGCATTTTTCATTCCATTCTCCAGGATTTTGTTTTTGAAGTAGCTGAAAGATTGGATTGCATTTATCTGTTAGCTGAGATATAAAATGAACATGTAATTCAAAATTCCCAAGAAACTCCTTACCTCATTTTGAGTTAGAGGTAGCGGCAAGTTTTAAATGGCTTTAACCTTGCCAAGATCGACTTTTATTCCTTTTTCGCTTACAATGAAGCCTAATAGTTCACCAGATGTGACTCCAAATGTGCATTTTGCAAGATTTAACTTGAGTTGGTACTTGCGAAGCTTTTTGAAGAGTTTTTGCAAATTAGCCACATGTTCACTCTTCTTTGCCAATTTGGCAATCATATCATCCACATACACCTCGATTTCTATGTGAATGAGATCATGGAATAACTTTACCATTGCCCTTTACTAGGTTGTCCCAATGTTTTTAAGCCCGAAAGGCATCACTTTATAACAGAAAGTGCCCACATGGTCACGAAAATGGTCTTCTCCATGTCTTTAGCTGCCATTTTGATTTGGTTATAACCCAAAACTCCATCCATGAAGGAAAATAGTGCATTTTTTAAGGTGTTGTCTACTAGGGTAACGATGTGAGGTAAAAAGAAATTATCTTTTGGGCTAGCTTAGTTTAGGCCCCTGTAGTCTACACACATCTGCACTTTACCATCCTTTTTAGAAACTAGGACTATATTGGCCACCTATTCAGGATATTTGGCTACTTCAAGAAATTATGCCTCAAATTGCTTTTCTACCTTTTATCTTCAGAAGCATTTTTATCCTTCTAAGCTTTTGTTGTATAGGTTTACATTCAGGTTTGAACGAAAGTTTATAGACCACAATATTAGTGTCTAATCCAGGCATGTCTTGGTATGACTAGGCAAACACATCCCAATCTTGAAGAAGACTTATTATTTGAGCTCAAGTTAATGGTTTTATGGTGGTTTTGTTTTGACTTCTTTTTTATCTTATTCTATTCCAAGGTTTATGGTTTCGGTGGGTTTTCCATGAGGCAATATCTGTTTTTCTTTTTGTTCAATAAGTCTCAGTAGGTCTAGAGGTATGGGGTTCTCTTCAGAATTCTTTTCAGACTCGACCTCATCCGCACAGATTGGTTGCTCGAAATTGATTTTTGAAGTTTCAGTATGAATATTCATATCACATTCATCAAGGCATCTATAAATATGGAAAAAGAAAAATATAGGTGGAAAAATATGTAGAGAAAGGTCTAAAAGTTGAAAAAAAGGATGTAATGCATAATGTTTCATCATTTTCATTGATAATACTTAATAAAAGATGCCCATACAAAGGATCCTACAATGTTTTTGGGAAGAAGCATGTAGGTTTAGTTCATAATATTACTTTGAAATAGACTTGAACAATACAGGAATCTCAATTTCAATCCAAACACTCGAAACAAATCCTTGAGGACATAAGTCCATTGTTAACTCCCTAGCTCATCAATGGCATTGATA
>JBBYHL010324714.1:49304-69848 GCA_038381835.1 Adansonia madagascariensis
TCAATCCAAACACTCGAAACAAATCCTTGAGGACATAAGTCCATTGTTAACTCCCTAGCTCATCAATGGCATTGATAGAGAAATCCCTAAATGCCCTGTTCAGTATGAGCATAACATTAGCGAAGCCCGTATTCACACATCCTCCTAGGCACTTTCTTGAAGTGAGAAAATACCATCAGTTTATATCCCACATCCCGTGCTAACAAATAGGCCATCTCTTAAGGGTCTTTTGAGCTTGTTTTCTTTTCTATTATGCACTAGACCTAAATCCTAACCCTCTTTTATTGATCTGGTTAATGACTTTCAAGGCTTTGGCAATCTTTTGGAGGTGTTTTTGGAGTCTTTTTTTTTGTCTTAGTATCTTTGCCTACAGCTAACTTTAAACCCATGTGAGTGCTCTTCGATAAGCTAGGCTCAACTATTGGCAACCATTCCTTGACATAAGTGGCACTGACAAACTCAAAGGATTAAAATGAAGATTTTAGGACATCATCATTTGGTTCGATATACGGGGTATCAGTTGAGGTAGTAGCAATGATATCTTCTTCTCTTCTAATATTGACAACTTTGTTTTCGATGATAAATTTTAACTTTTTGTGTAATAATGATGGTATTGCCCCTGCATAATGAATCCAAGGCCTTCTGCACAGGCAATTATACAATAGAGCAATGTCCATTAGATGGAAGTTAATCTTATGTTAGCTCAAGGTAAAGACTAAACCAAGAAATGGGTGAATTGGTTCAATAAAAAATTAATCATAAATTTATCTTTTACAAAAATTTGAAATAAATTGAAAGTAAAAAAGAGTTAATGATAAGAAAAATAAACAATTAATATATAGAGGTTCGGTCCTTGAACTTGAAACCTGTGTCCTCTCTTCTTGGCACTTGCTTGCCTAGGTGATTCCAATAATTCACTAATCAAATTGTTACCTTTAAGGCTAAGGTATAACCTTACAACTCTATCTTTTTTAGGCTTAGAACTTTTCAATCCTCTTAAAAATTCTACCCCAAATTCTTAAGTGTTTTCACTTACTTTCACACAACCCTTTTGTGATATAAATGAAGCGTTTGCAAATAATTTGAACCTCTAGATTGGTGAGTGTTTGCTGGAATTTAAGTACAAAGTGGATGAGATACAAATAAATTTGAAAGAGTATAAATTAGATACAATAGGAATGAAAATTTTGAAGACTTTTAGCTTTTGTTGTTCAATGCTTGATTGATCTTTGTATCTCTTACTTCTTCAGCTATTAGGAACCTCTATTTATAGCTTGGGATTGATTTATAGATGTTGGGCATTAAACGAGGTGGTTGGAGAGCCATTGTAGCCTTCATAAATGCTTGTTTTCGTTTAGATCCACGTTGTTGTATTGACACAATACCAATAGTATCAATACAAGAATTAAAAATATGACCATTACAGCCTGTGGTATCGATACATAAAGTTGAGTATCGATACTTGTCATCTTGTATCGATACTTTCAGGGGATTCAGCCAAACCTCAGCTACTGCCAAGCAATGTATTGATACATATAGGGTGAGTATCGATACTCACTGTACTGTATATATACATGCTAATTTGTATTAATACAATTGAGGGTTTTAAGCATAGTATCGATTCATTTATGCATTGTGTCGATACATCCCTTTAAAATCCTTTGTACTATTATTTTTCTTGACTTGAAATTAACTCAAACATATCTAAAAAATATTCTAAGTATAAATGTGCATTTGGAACATATATTTTTGAAAAAATAGAAACTTAGTATTTTTTAAAATATTTTTTAATTTAACATAGGTATTACGTTGGAAACAATTAAGTATAAGTTAATTTAGTTTAAGTTACTATTATATCAAAACCAAAATTAATTCAAAGCTAACATTGTCTTTTTTTATATATAACAAAACTTAAGATAAATTTGCTTGTTAATGACTCCCCCTAAATTTTTGAGATTTGTAATGAAAAACACCCTCTTAATAAAAACAATAGTTTTTAAAGTTTTAATTTGAGAAAATAGGGTCCTTTAAAGCTACAACATTTTAAATCTACAATATTGCGCATGATTTTCACAAATCAAGCTATAGCATGTAAAGGTGTTCAATATCAACATGTTATTGGTGTTCTAACACGATAATATCATCATCACAATCAAGTGCATAATAATATCATCATATCAATAGATGTGAGATATATTTGACAACACAAGACTATTTGGCAAATTTTTAGCATTTTTCACTTTTTTGTTATATCAAAACATAAGATCAATTCAAAGCAATAAAAAAATGTAATCATAGTGTGCATAAGTAAAGATGATTCATTGACAATAAAGCATTAAATATATTCAACGAAATAGGCAAAAGATGTCCAACAGAATGGAAAGAGTTTGAGAACCATAAAATCCTAAAAACTTAAAAATGATCCTAAAATGAGCCTAATATAACTAAGTATCATCGGCCGAAGAATCTGCGATGGGTGGAGAAGTAGGTGGAGAAGCATAAGGAAAGGCTATCGAGAAGTTATAGAATTGCTCGGTCAATGTTTGATGACTATGCTCGAGACTAGAAAGGTGAGCATCGATAGAATCGAAGTAGTGATCCCAAAAATCAAAATGGTGCTCCCACGTGTCAAGATGGCCAATGATGGAATCGTACATATGTTGGAGGTCCACGAGCACGGATCATGAGTTATCAAGAGTTGGGGGTGAAGGAGACGCATCATGCTTCATATCATTAACATCATGGTCAACGGGAGTAAGAGCATCTGATTGCGTAAGTGATAGAGGTGGTTGTCGATGAGCCTTGGAAGCGAAGTTAACAAATTGAATGTCATACCTAGCAAGCCCCATGGATTTGCATCCAATATAGCAGTAAGGAAATACTATAATCCTAGGGTCACAAGAAAAATCAAGACTTTGACTGTCGATGTAATTGCTCAAGGCCATGCCATGTAAGAGGCTATGACAACCACGAACACAAAGGACAAGGTCTGCAAAGATAAAATGGGCAAGGTTTGGATGATTTTGATTTGAATCATATGGAACCACCAATATTTGGAATCACTAATTAAAGTGTGGTTGGTGTCGTAGGGATGGAGCACTCAGGAAATGATAAGATAAAGTAAGCGATCAACGGGAGGAAGGAGGGTGCCTTTGTTATTTAGGGTACGTAAGGTAGCGAGTGATAGACCTTCATTGATTAAACATTCATTTGGGAAACCAAAAGCGGTTGCAAGAAAAGCAGGGTTGACTATGAGCTTGTCCTAAAAGATAAGATCGAATAGTACTGACACAGTTATGATCATTAATTACAAGTGAGGCATTGCTAAAGAATGCACAAACAAGACTCTTATGAACCAAAACATTGAGAGAAAGAAATTTAGTCTATGCGAAAGTATCAAAAGTTTGAAAGTAAGGATAAACAATGGACTGAAAAAAAGGGAAATCGATAACTTAACATTGTTGGATAAGCATACGGGCATAGATAGTAATGAATCATTCACAAGCCAATGCATCTTGGAAACATAAGTCAAAGAATGATTGATTTTGGTTCAGAGGTGATTGACGAGTAGAAGAAGTGGAAGCACAAGTGATAGCACCTTGATGGTGGTAGTTTCTTTGGTTTTGGGAGGCATGATAGTGTGTGAAGCTGGTTGGGGAATTTTGCCTACCAGGTGGTGACAAGGTAGAACTGGATGTAGGTTTGGACAAATTGAGGAGAGGATAGATGTTGGTGAAGTGTTTTGAGTGATTTGGAACAAATTGGATGAAGTGGGAAAGGGTTCAAATAATGTTTTTCAAGGGTGGTGTAGGTTACAGAAGGGAATGAGGTAAGTAGATGGTGCTAAGGACAAGTTACTTGGGTAAGATGGGTTGCTAAGAAAGAGTTGTTTGAGGAATATAGTCGAGCTGGTGATAAGGAAAGGGTTTTAGAGGTAATATGGTATAGTATACTTTTAGAGTAGTTTTGAGATCGAACACAACAAACACGGTTTGGAAAGGATTAAGAACAAAAAAAACACTTGAAAATTTAAAAGAATTGGATAAATTTTAAGGGTCTCGAAGAGGAGTTGGTTAAGGTTAGAAAGAAGGCTATTGTCGAATGTTTGAAGATTTTGGGTGCTAATGGGTTGAATTTTTGGAAGGAGATGAATTTTATGAAATAAAATGGTTTTGGATCAAGGATTGTAGGAAAAGATGAAGATTAGATGACAAGTGATGATTTATGAAGTGTTAGGGTTGAGGAAACTAAAGGAATTGTGGCTCATGCTCAATGAAAATGAAGTTATGCATATGAGGATAGCCTAAATCGATAGTCTGTATTGATAAACGGGGCAGTATTGATGCACAGTATCGATACTTAGAGTTAAGTAGCGATACAAAGAACAATTCTGGGTTTGTGTATCGATATAATGAACTGTGTCTCGAGACTTAAAACAATTTTGGGCTGTATCGATACAAGGTGGATAGTATCAATACAATGTATCGTTACATAGAGTTAGGTATACAAGGCATAATTTAGGGTTTTGTATCGATACCTTGAATTCGATCTTAAGACTGGGAAAAAATTTTTGCTGGTATTGATACATATAGGTAATTTCTATTAATATGGTATCAATTCAAGCATATTTTTGACCCAATTACTCACTAAAAAACATTTTAAAATGCAACTTTGAACAAAACTTTGATATCAAAATCATTTCGCATGAACAACAAATCAAAATTTATCCATAAAACAAAATCATTCAAGAATCACAAGTCATACAAGATCACATCATCAAACAAGTAGGTACGTGAGGCTAGCTTTTTTAACCAAGCATGGTTTAAACAATATTGAGGCAATATATCAAAATTTTATCAATTTATAAATTCAAGATGCATTCATTAATCCAAGTTCTCTTTTAATTATGTGAAATGTATCCTTGTCAAGTGGTTTAGTGAAAATATCAGCTAGTTGATGTAAGGTATCAACGAATTCAAGCACTATATCAACTTTTTACAAATGATCTCTAATAAAGTGATGTCTAGTCTCTATGTGTTTAGTTCTAAAGTGTTGAATTGGATTTTTGGTGAGACAAATGGCACTAGTATTATCACATTTAATAGGAATATGATCCATGGTAATGCCAAAATCCTCCATTTGTTATTTTATCAATAAGATTTGGGCAAAACAACTTCCCACGGATATGTACTCCACTTCGGTTGTTGACAAAGCAACACTATTTTGTTTCTTGGAGAACCATGATATGAGCATATTTCCAAGAAATTGACAAGTACGGAAAGTGCTTTTTCTATCAATTTTACATCCCCCAAAATCCGCATCGAAATAAGCATGTAAGGCAAAAAATGATTCTTTTGGATGCCATAAGCCTATATAGGGAGTATCTTTAAGATATCTAAAAATTTTTTATGGTAACAAGATGACTTCCTAGGTGATGATTGGTATCTAGCATATAGGCATACACTAAATATTATATCGGGTCTACTTGTAATAAGATATAGCAATAACCCTATCATTGACCTATAAAGTTTAGAGTTAACATATTTACCTCCTTCATCTTTCTCAAGCTTTGTTGAAGTACTCATAGGTGTGGAACAAGGCTTTGCTTCATCCATTTTAAACCTCTTGAGTGATTCCTTTATATATTTCACTTGATTGATGAAGATGCCAACTTTTGTTTGCTTGACTTGTAGTCCCAAAAAGAATTTCAATTCTCCCATCATGCTCATCTCGAATTCACCTTACATTAATTTGGAATCTTCTTGACAAAGATTCCTTAGTAGCACCAAAAATATTATCAACATACTTGAACTACTAAAATGTCCTTGCCTTTGATTTTTATAAAAAGAGTTCTGTCAACATACTTCTATTAAAACCTTTTTCAATTAAAAATTTTGAAAGCCTTTCATATGATACTCTAGATGCTTGCTTTAAACCATACAATGCTTTTGAAAGTTTAAAAACATGATCGGCATAATGATGATTTTCAAAACTAGGAGATTGCTCAACATAAACTTCTTCATTAATAAAACCATTTTAAAAAATACTTTTGACATCCATTTGAAACAACTTGAAATTATTAAAACATGCAAAGGATAATGGCATTCTAATAGCCTTTAGTCTAGCTACGGGGGCATAAGTCTCATCAAAATCAATTCCTTCTTCTTGACTATACACCTTAGCTACTAATCTACCCTTATTTCTAACTATGGTTCTATGCTCATCAAGTTTGTTCCTAAAGACCCATTTAGTACCTACGATGGGATAATTACTAGGCATTTCCACTAAATTTCAAACATTGCTCCTCTCAAATTGATTTAACTTCTCTTGTATGGCTATGATCCAACTATCATCCTTTGGAGCCTCATCTAAATTCTTAGTTCAATTTGTGAAGGAAAAGCTACATAATTGCATGTATTTCTAAGAGATGATCTAGTTCTTACCCCTTGATTAGGATCACTAATTATCTCACCGTCTTTGAGCTAAGTCAACTCTCTAGGATGACTCTTTTCTCTTTCAACTTAAGTTGGCTCATTTAGTTTATCTTCTTTTGGAGCTTCTTGATCTTGAATTGTTTGTTCTTGCTCCTTGTGTGATGCTTCAACTTGATGTTCTTGGTAAATCTCTACATCATCACTATCAAGAGATATCTTTCTCAAGGTAGAATTCACTTCATCAAATATAGCATGTATGGACTTTTAACAACTAGAGTTCTCTTATTAAACACTCTATAAGCTTTGAAATTTGTAGAATAGCAAAAAAAATTCCTTCATCACTTTTAGCATCAAATTTACCAAGATTATCTTTTTCATTATTTAATACAAAGCATTTACAACCAAAAGGATGAAAATAGCTAATGCTAGGCTTTCTTCCTTTAAAAATTTCATATAGAGTTTTCTTTAAAATTGACATAACCATAATTCTATTTATAATGTAGCAAGAAGTGTTAATAGCTTCTGCCTAAAATATCTTGGTAAATTATTTTCACAAAGCATAGTTCTGGCTATTTCTTCCAAGGTTTTATTTTTCCTTTCAACAACTTCATTTTGTTGAAGGGTTCTAGAAGCCGAGAAATTATGGCTAATACCATTGTCATTACAAATTTTGTCAAAATCAAGATTTTCAAATTCTTATCCATGATCACTTATTACACTTGAAATAGAATAACCTTTTTCATTTTGAATAATTTTGCGAAAAGTACTAAATTTTTCTAAGGCTTCATCCTTAGAGCTTAAGAAGAGAACCCAAGCAAACCTAAAGTAGTAATCCATAATAATAAATCCATATTGTTTACCACTTAAGCTTAATGTCCTAGTGCGACCAAAAAGATCAATATGAATAAGTTGTAATACTCTGGTAGTTGAAACAATATTAATTAGTTTGAATGAAGCTCTCATATGTTTTCCTTGAACACATGCATCGCATATTCTATCATTATCAAATTTCATTTTTGGCGATCCAACGACAAGGTATTTCCTAGATAATTTTGAAATTACACTCATACTAGCATATCATAATCTTCTATGCCACAACCTAGACAAGTTATCATTATTAGCAACAAAGCAAATATTTTGAGAAGACAAGTCATCTAGATGCACAATATAGATATTTCCTTCTTTATGTCCTATAAAAATAATTTTATTTGATTTAATATCAATAACTTGACAATTCATTAACTCAAAAATAACTTTCATCCCTTTATCACATAATTGACTAATACTAAAGAGGTTATGTTTAAGACCTTTGATAAATAGAACATTTCCAATGTTAGATAAGGAATTGTTACCAATGGTTCCCATGCCTTTAATTTGATCTTTTGAGTTATCCCCAAAGTAACACTTCCACCATCCTTAGGCCTTAGTTTTGTGAATTGACTTTTGTCACCAGTCATGTGTCTTGAGCATCCACTATCAAGATACCAAGAATTTTTCCTTGTTGAATTTGCCTTGAAGCAATGCTTTTCCTCCTACAAACATAAAACCATGTTTTGTTTTTAGGTACCTAAATTTTCTTGGGTCCTTGAGTATTAGTGTTTACAATTCTTGTGCCTCTTGGAATCGATTTCATTTTTGGAGAGTTTTTTTTTTTTGGCTAGAGATTACTGGAGGATTTTTTTTAACGTGACTGAAAGGGTTCCTTCTTAAATCTAAGGGTCAGCTAATGTTTTTAGGAGACAAAGCAAAGGTATTTTTGATCTTTCATTCAAGTAATAAGGGACATCTCCAGCTACTATGCTTAGGTGGCCTTTTTCCTATTGGTTCTGCCATGCAGAGTAGTGGGGCAGAAAAGCTGTAACAGCCTACAACCAGAGACATGCCTAGCATGCCCTCTTACAGCCATATATTTCATGAAAATAACCCTTGTCATTGGCTATTTGGGCTTTAAAAATTTATTCAAATCCAATCACGAGCACATAACTAAGGCCTGGTATGAATTATGACGATTTTTAATGCAAAAATCGTGTTTGAATCGAATCTTCAAAGGCTGAAAAATGGCTCGAACTGGACAAAAATGCCTTGGTGTATCGATCCAAAACATTCTGTATTGATACACAAGGCAACTTTTATGCATGAGTTTTGATACATTGAGATGTGTATCGATACTAAGAGCAAAAAAATGTTTCCAATCTCTAGACTTAGAGGCCCGTATCAATATTCCATGGATTTATATGGATACTCATGCTTGTGTATTGATACATTTTGCTAAAAATCTCAACTTTAGCTACTGTCAAGGTTTGTATCAATACAAACATGCCAAGTATCGATACCATACCGTTGGTATCAACACCAAACCCTCTTGTATCAATACTACATGTGAAAATTCAATTTTTTTGCAACATAAAGGCCTTGTATCAATACTTATGCACCAATATAACTTGCACGTACCTTAAGCTCTTGAATACCTCACTTTGGTCACAAACAATGGGAAATTGACCTATGTACTTATCCGAATGACTATGGTGACACCTCGAATAGTGACCTTTGATGCTTATTTATACATTTTTCTTTAATATGACCGATAGGCATTTTTGACCTTCCTAAAAATTTTTCTGTCTAGCGTCATGTTGCCTAATAGTGCCTTGCGACATGACAGCCGGCAATCATCCCTAGTTTATTTTTTTATTTTTTGATTCTATCGTCTTTCAATTAAGTCCTAGAATGCCAAATGTTAGCCCGGATAAAATAAGGTGTTTACAAATATATAATTTTAAGGTTTTTTCTTTATCAGTTTCATTTACAAATAAAAATATTAAGATGTATCTCATTAAAAAATGAGAAATTGAAAACTCAATCTTTAAAATTTTTATCTGTTAAAATTGTATCTTAAATTATAAAATAATTTTACACAAATCAATCAAATTTACATGATTTTGAAAATTTGTATCTTGCTATTCAATTTGGAAGTTCCTCGCATAAAAAATCTTGGCACATATTAATTATCTTCTCCTATTGATTGTCAACATGTTCACATACTCCATTATTTAGGATTTTACTTTTCTCAGTTCTTTGTAGTTTTGATTAATGTTTTCTTCTGTGATTGTTTCATTGCTTATCTGAGATCAACCCTTCTTTTATACTAGTATAAAACTTAATTAATTTCAATAACAATAATAATAACTATTTTATTCATATGTTTAATCTCTAACCTATATGTTCTATTCTTAGTATCCATTAATATGACTACATCTGGGGAGTAGAGGTAGAGACTAACTCCTCCACCTTTCAATAAAGAACTTTAAAGGCACCCTTAAGCCTTTAAGATAATAGACGATTCTTGATCTCCTTAGGAAAAAGGCCTCTACTATGGCACACGTCAGAAAACCTAACCTCGACATTCATCAAAGGAACTAAGTGGATGGCTAGCTGCTTTCTTACGTGTGCACCCAATTTGACACCTGTATTTAATGTGCCAATGAAATGGCCTTAGCAGGAATGAAAAATGAAGTCTAAAAGAAGTTCTATCTTATAAAGAAAATTTCTTGATTTGTCAAGAAATATTAAAAAAATGAAAATGGACTTTCCATTTGTTCAGGAGCAAAGTTTTTCTCTAAGCTAGAATTAAAGTGGTACCCCAAAGCCAAAAGCCAACCATCAAGTTAGCCCACCTAAAACAAGCTCGGTTGCACTTGAGCAAGCAAAAGAAATCAAATAAAGAGGGCCTATTAATTTATTTGGTATGGTATTGGATTTGTATTAAAACAAACTTAATACTATCGGACTAGATTATGGAGTTTTGGCTATTAATTTTATTAACGTCAAATATGTTATGGATTGATAGGTTTGAAGTAATTTTGCCCATTTATTTCCTCTATGAAATCGAGAACATAGATAGTGTCAATTATATGAAAAAGCAATCATTAAGGTAGGCTTTAATACTTTAATGATTGTTCTCATTATTTTATCACACTATAATATGAGAAATTCAACATTTGAACTTTTTAATGAGCTAGGACTCTTTTCATCCATCTTGAGTGACTCAACAGCCATGCAAGAACTAATTAAATAGGTATCTTAGCTTACTAATTACACCTCTGTAAAACTCGTAAATTAGTTAATGGCAACTCTTTGTCTAAATGCATCATATGTATTTCACCTTACCATTGCGTCTAATGCCATGTCTCAAGTGTGACAAATTCGAACCATACAACAATAGTTGTGTAAGGCCCAACATACAATAACTTAAACATATTTGTGTAAAAAATTGGCCTTGAGTGACTCCACAAGCCTCCGATTACAATAACTCTGATTTTCTTGTTATGATGGTTAAAGGCAACTAATCATGTTAAAGCATACACTTAGTATTTTAGTGAGGGATTTTTATTTGCTTCGTCTCATTGATTTACATTGGATCACATTGTATTGGCATTCATTTTAAACATATATATCGCATATATAACAATACAAATAAATCTAATACATATGAGCCTATTTGGATGATTATGGACTTTTTTATCTACTTTCGTAAGCCATTAGGAAACTAGTTGTCAAAATCCTAAGTGTACCATTTCAAGTCTTTATAAACCTCAATGGTGGTGCCTCAGTCATTTCTTCATGGTGCCGCCTTCAATTTATAATTAAAATTATAAATGCCTTAAAGCTAACCTAATCATAAATCTTTAAATATATAACAATTACATTAGGTTGAGAGAAACCTCAAGTTACATTCAACGAGAGTTAGGTTATAAGAGAATTTTACAACCCTAAAATACAATAAGATAAGGCAAGGCTCGCAATCCCTATTTAAAAATTAATACCACAAGAAAATTTCAACCATACATTCACCTAGTCATGCTAGGGTCTAAGTCCATAGCCATTCATCATGCTTAGATAATCAAATTATAAGAAAAATATATGCATGTCTAATATCACACGCATTCCATATATAAATGTAACTAAAACAACTTTAAGATCATTAATCAAAACATCTATAAGAATCGACCAAGATAATTAAAAAAATTTTAACCATGTTCCAAACTTTTAGAAAGCTTGTCTTAAAATTGGACATAATCTAACTTTTGTCTTTATAATTGCATGCTATTTTGTTTCCAAATGTCGTTTTAAGAATTAAAACCTTTGTAACTAATTTTAAATAAACAATTTAAATAAAAATAGTTTCCAATTTTAATCCTTTCAATACATATTCATTTTAGGAAACTATGTTGTCTTAAAACCATTTTAGTCTTGTCAAGCCAATCCTAATTCTTAGGAATCTCGTCTATTAGAGAACTATTGCATAATTAAACTAGAATTCATCGCACAATTTTAGGAATTGAATTCCTAGTTTATAGAATTTCACTCACATTAGAAACTAGTTCCAAAGGAAATTGGACTCTAACTTAGACTCCTTGGCATAGGCAATCTCTTTGGCCATTCAAATGGCCTTTGACCACCAACGTTGAAGGGTATTAGGGTTGTTCTTAGTGCTAGAAACATAACTTAAGGGGTTGCCAAAGAATGATCCATGATAGCAACCAAAAGGATGACTATTTGCCATATAAAGTTTCGATTTGGCGAGAACTGAGTGCAGCAATGTTTGCCGCAAATTCCAGCAACTTCAGTACCAAGATTAGCCTGTAAACGGAATCATATTCGGTTCACATGACGTTTTAAGGTGAAACAAATTTGTGGAACATTTCCACAACAATTACATCAAGCCATGGCGTACCAACACCTCCAAAGATTCCGTGAAAATTTGAGCTTTGAAATCATTGCACACTAAGCTCAAAATTAGTTTTCTTTAAGCCAATTGTAAATAATTTAAATTCGAAACATACTTAAAACTATGAAACAAAAGTCAAAACTACAATGGCATGTACTAGTAGTTTATCTAGCTAACAACAGGTGAAACTATAAATTTATCAATGTCATTCTTAACTATACTATTAATGAAACCTACAGTTAATGAATTGCATGCTTTCCTATACCTTCAATGCAGTTAACTGAGTTTTAGGGTAATATTTTCTAACTTTACTGCTAACCAAAACCCTATCATTTTCTTGAAAATAAAGGAGTTGCAAAAATAATAGATGCCATCACAATCAATGTGATAAAAGTCCATCATGAATATTAGAATGGAAAGAGCTCAAATCGTAAACTAATAACTGTAACAGTCATTTTCCCTAATTCAGTAACCTAAGTAACTTCATGTCAACCGGGCAGTTGTGCATGATCCCTAAGTTCTCCTCCTGCAATAATTTATCAAAAGCACAATGCTTTGAAAACTCACATATCGAAATAAATTTAGTAAAAAAAAAACGCATTTGTAATAATAATAATAATAATACTAACAATAATCATAATAAAAAATAACCTACTTTTCTAAGTTCGGGAACAAGTTCTTCATGAGGGCTTAGTTGTCTTGCGTCTTTTTACCTTATTAGGTTCAATATTATTGATTGACCCAAGTTTGGAAAGAAATTTTTTTTCTTTTTTCTTTATTATTTTCTTTGAAAAAAGAATGAAACTTAAGAATTTGCAATTCTTGTAATAGTAACGTTGAGTTTTTGGTTCATACAATTAAGTTCTTTTTGTACATTCATCTGTCGTTCTTCAAGTTTTTGTGTTCTATTTTTAATTAATAATTTAAAAAATTCCATATATATTATGACTTGAATTAAATCGATTCTTTTTTGAATCTCTATACATGCAATTCCTTGACACCGAAAGATAGTCTCATATTGTTTTTAAGAAAAAGGGTTTTTAAAACTAAATTACCTAAAACATATCTTTATGACCTTCATAGAACTTTAATTATATAGTAGGATTTATTTGGTTTATGCTAACAAGATTAGAAGTAAAAACTATTGGAAATACTAATTATCTAATTACAGGGATTTCAATGATGAAATACTAATTTCCTAAATTTACCTTGCTAGAGTTGTAATATAACATGTAAAATTTCATCCTTTTATATTAGCAGCATAAAATGTGAATTTGGAATGAAATATATTAAACCAGTACAATTTGAAGCAATTCGTAAAAATATATATATCATTTTCATTTCTTTTTTTTTTTTGAAACAATTATTTTTGTTTTTTCTTTTTTCAAATCTATATGTGGTAAATAACCTAAATTAAGATATGCAAAATGACATATAATATATTACATGCAACAATTCACGTATCTAATAGCGAAAAAAAGGTTGATATTAACTACCTTTCAATTGATTCCACTAGGAGTATTTGGAAATTAGAAAAATCATAAGTTATAATCTGGTTTTTGTCAAATTAATGATTATTTTCTAACAACTGTTCAAAACCTACAGAGGTAACCCACCATCAACTTAAATTCAATAGTTTTTCTATTGTTAATTGGTTTTATTAATAAAAATTTGATAACGAATATAGTAAGTTAATGAATATATAAGTTATTTTTAAAAAAAAAATTACTATGTAATTATTATTTGATGCAATAAAAGTAATGAATTAAATTGTCAACTATTATATTAATACAATATTATTCTTGCGCAAAACCTTTTTAATATCTTCCATATACAATTTTTAAAGATATTTGTACATCATTTATGGTAATAATATTATATTAAATATTATTATATTATGGTAATAATATTATACTAAATATATTAGTTGATAACTTATCTCTTATTTTTAATCTAATTTTAAGATATTAGATGAAGATCGTATATAATAACATTAAAATGTGTTTTGAACAATTTTTATTAATTTGATATTTTATCCCTAATCTGATTTGCATTATTCAAATATAAAATCAAAAGTTTTTAAACATTAAATTAAAATTATAAATTCCTGTAATTTCTAATCAAGCTTTTAGAATTCAATCCTTAAATAGGATAACAAAGTGAATTATATCCAACTATTATCATTCATACTTGTTGAAAAAGCTAACAAGAATGAAAACTAATGACAACAATGGAAGAATAATTATGGAAAAATAGATCATTTATTACTAATTTATTATTAATTACATTGAGCTATTCAATAAAATCATTCACTTGATGGTAGTAGGAAAAGGCAAAATACTATTTAGTTAGTTAGAGATGCCCATATTTTGTGACTACATGGAGGCATCATGCAGTTTGTAGTTTTAGTTGTGCCTAATTCCACTAGCCCCACCACCTCCACTTACGTCTCCACCACCACTACCTCCACCTCCAAATTCACCAACTTTCCACTTTCATCTTCAATGCCACCAGCCTTTCTAATTCCTACTCTAATTCCTCCCTCTTTGCCAAACCCACGACTTCTGTTGACGCCACCTCCATGTCCATTACCTTTTCTAATTCCACCATTAAAGGCTCTTCCATTATCGATCCCACCACCTTCTTCCAATTCCACCACCAAGCCCACCATTCTTGCCAACTCCACCAAGTCCACCACCCTTTCCTATCACACAACCAATGCCACCACCTTTACCAATCCCACCACCCAATTTGCCACCTTTTATAGGCCCTCGGCCTGCACCGCCCCCATCTCCATGCTTACTCCCTAATCCACCACCTTTACCAATCTCACCACCTCCCTTCCCAACTTCGCCAAGTCCACTACCTGTACCAAACTCTCCACTACAACACCATGTCTGCCTCCTAATCCACCTACAAACCCACCACCACCACCACCACCATCAGCTCCACCAAAACTGGCTTCAACACTGCCACCAAAACCATCTCCCTTTTGGGAAGTTAGGAACTTCTTATTCTTTTTTTTCTTTTCTTGTATTGATCTCTACATTTCTAGGAACTACATTCACTACAACCACATTAAAACAAAGCAAAGATAACAACAACACTCTTGTGGTAAATCCTACCATTTTGTTGGAGTTTTGGCTTCCTTTAATTTGTTATAAGAGATTTAAAATAGCATTGCTTTTATAATCCCATTGGATTGCGTTATCTTAATAACAATTCTCTACATTTAATAGGCAAATAATACTTATAACTAGCTCTTATTATGATATATCCCATCCAACTTGGTTTTTGGTTAGGTTGATTTGATTCGATGAAAGATATTTGACGTTGATTTATTTTTATATGATAATCAAATAATGTTTAATCGAAAACTAATTAACAATAAAAAAAATAATCCATCAATATATATTTCTAAGGCTTCTTCTTTATCATTTTCATTTGTAAATAAAAATATGATGATGTATCTTAGGCAGAAAAAAAAAGTAAAAATGAAAAACTCAATCTTTGAAATTTTTATCTAACAAAATCATGTCTTGAATTATTAAATGATTTTACATAGATCAATCAAATTTTAAATAATTTTTAAATTGTGTATACTTGCATTGAATTTGGATGTTCCTCAGCACCAAGTATCTTAATACATGTTAATTCTCTTCTCGTGAATTTTTAATATTTTTAAACATTCTACTACTTAGGATTTTGCTTTCTTTATGTTCTTTATATTTTTTATTAATGCTTTTTGTTGTGATTAATTCATTGCTCATCCGGGATCAACCCTTCTTGCACACCTCGAAATCAAGTCTTGATGCCGTGGGATATTGGTTCTTTTTTAAAGGACTAATCCTACCAGTGATTCTTGTATTGGCTCAAAATTTAAGATTTAGTCCTCTTCTATAATTTGTATGAATTGAGAAGTTTTACTAAATTGATTTAAAAATTTTGATTCAATTGGTAGTAGTGTGACTTTTCTCCTATTAAAAATGTCAACATGAACGTTAACTTGTTAACGTGAAATTGATCTTGCTTACATGGCAAGCTTAGTCAACAAAATATGTTTCGGCAATTGATCGGTTTTGAAACTTTTTCCACATGACTAAAAAACTTGGAAGGTTAAATGATACTATTAGTCCAAATACTTACGCCAAAATAGAAATTTAACCTCCATGATTTTGAAAATATTTTATTTTTCTATTTTTCGAGATTTCATATCTCTATCTAATCTTAATATTAAGAAAGGATAAAAAACATAAATTAAAAAAACGCATCAAATTTTGTCGTTGTGTTAATTTCTAGTAGACTTAAGAACATAATGAAAAGTGATAACAAGTCTTGTAGAATAAACAAGTCAACTAAATGACACAAGTAATGAGGTGTGGGCCATAATATTTTTGGGCAATGCATGCATCATTATTCATTTGTTGCATTTAGATCATGCCCCTAAAATTTGCATCCAAATGCGGTCATTGTATCATCCCTACTCTCTACCCCCCCCCCCCTCTATCTCGTTCAATAATTCATTATTATCGTCTTCATCCAAGTCTTAAAATGCTTTTATCCTTGGTGATCCTTTTGCCACTTCATGTTATTTTTATTTAAAGACAAACAAAGCACAGAAAAAGGCCCCTCAGAAGGAATCTCAATGAAGTGCTTTCCTCCCCAAGAAAATATCCACTCCACTAAAAGGATTCCATAAAATTCACTCAATATTACCTTGACCCAAAAACATCTCTAGATTGAAACCAGGAGCATTTGATATATACTTTTCTGTCGAACCAGAGCTTGGTTTGTACTTCGCAACAACCATTGAGGGAGACATTTCCCAGTCTGAAATTTGATCCATCAACAGATTGCCACTTTGTTTATATTATTATTTATGCTCGTTTGTACTCGACCAAACAATAGCTTTACAAATTCCACAGCAATTTTGATTTTGAGAGAAGCAACTACAGTACAGTATGAAATAAGTACCCACGGCCACAATGCTTATGCATCAATTAACTTAAACACCTTAGATCACACCTAATGCATCACAAAAATCATTCAAACTTAAAAAGCGAATTTACCCCCTCAACAAAAACTCAAATTATCATACAAATACCAATGGTAAAGCATATTAGTATTAAGGGAAGGCAACGAAACAGCTTACCGTACAGGATACTGTACAAGAAGAGATTCCCAATGTCTAATGAGGGTCTTCAGGAGTTCTGAAACCAATAATTTCATGCGATCGGTACCTCTAGTTTTTCCCTGCAATGGATGGAAGAGTTCCAATAACTTCCATAACCATAGAAATGAGAGGCTTGCCGCTTAAAAAGACTTGATTGCTATTCTTCCTCTTCTAGCTCAACTATCTGTGCCCGTCTCTCAGCAGCTTTCTTCCGGATAAAAAACCCCCATCTCATTGCTGCCTTAATCTTCAGCCACCCAGCAACAGCCTTGCCAGGACGTGAACGATATTCATCTACATAGTTTGGCATTGGGGATGACATGTAATTTGGGAATCCATACCCACCATCTTCTGTCGTATTAATAGAAGCATGACCTCCCATGCTAAAGAGACGAAGAAGGTGCTGCATATCTTCATTCTCAAGCATTTCATGACTTCTGATGCGAATCTCTTCTTCCGAAAATAAGTCCTCAACTCCCTTATCTCGGTTGTTTGTCCAATCATCAAACGGATTAAGATTTGATGGCTGCATTGAAGAACCAATACTTTGGAAACCTAAGGCAGATGACAGTGGAGGACCCAGAGCCAGCCCAACAACACTGTTATTATTTCTTGAGCTTTGTGGTTGCTGAGAATTGTTAATCAGCAGGTCATCTGGCACAAATTGCATGCTATCAAATTGATTACGAGAATTAGAATTCACAAGCTGGGACTGCCCTGAGTATCTGGTCGACTGATTATCATTATAACCTGAGATAACCAAAAGAAAAGAAATGAAATTACCCAAATGCCAGCTGACTTGATTAAACAGAGAAAAGGTGGTTGTAAACCTAAAAGTTATACCAAGATATTAAGATCTCAAACAAGAATCCAAGCTATGACAACAGGCATTATCCTTAAGGGCAAAATATCTTGCAAAGAGAAGTATTTAACCATAACACGATAAAAGAATAAGGGATTTCCAACTAAAATCATAGCAACTTTGCAGTAATTCACAATAAAATTGCAGATTTAGACGACTCATAGGAGCCATTATTGATATTTCCTTACAAAATTTTTTTGATCCAAGCATCTTGATAGAAAAGGCATTAATTACGGTAAAAATGCTATATATTTCCTTCAATATGTTTGTGAAAAAATTGTATCAGATGCAGATAAAAGGTAGTCACGCAAAAGTGAATTTCCAGAGAACCAAGGTACTCCACCATCTGATGCTAAGTATTACACTACCTCATCTTGTTTACAGCCGACAGAGATCAACTGGACCTCTATAACTAACAAAATTTCCCTGTAACAACTGTTATCCAGAAGAAAGTCACTTTTACATCAAGGAATTCCTGAGTTCAACCAGTTTCAATAACACGATGACATATTAGATTTTCTCTTACAAGTCAGATAAGAATCCACATTAAATATTCATAAATAAAAAAAACAAAGGATAATATAGTCTATCCAAAGTTTTTCTTGGAAATAGGACCACAACCACCAAAATTTTATTAGTGTTAAGAAAAAAATCTTTTAACAATAGCTGCTGTAGCATTCAACAATGGCTGCCTATTCTGACAAAGTCTGTTGTCTTTTATACTATATCATTACTAACAAACTTTCTTCTCTTCTTCGCTGGTTCTCCACATTCTTCTTCAATTCTATGTTTCTACTTTTTCTTCTTTCTTCCCTGACTCCCAACATTTATCAGTTGGGCTGTTTATACTCTGTACCTCCGTCTTTAATTTAGAAACAGAGGATAGGTGCTCCTTTATGAAAGAAAAGGACAGAGCAAGAGTTACATATAACACAAATTTTATTTGATACTATATATATGAGCCTTACTTTGCTCAAGCGAATACTTTTTTTTTTTTTTGGCACCTAGCACAGTGGGCAATATAGGGGACCTAGCACTCAGAATGCGTCCTTCGCCCTTAACAACACTGTGAAGAATATTGCTTTTTGAACTAAAACGATAAGAAAAACAATTTGTTTCCATTTAAAACTGACCCGATATCTATCAATAATTATATTCATAACCAATCTACAAAGACAAAGCCTCCATTATGACCAATGTTGTTAAGGCATGGGTTTTACGCCTAATGCACCTAGGTATGCTTTTTCATAAGGTGGTAGACAGCCAAAAAATAAAAATAAAAATAAAATGCACAACCAATTGAAGTTCTCTTTAATTTCTTTAATTTATATTTTTTAGTTTTTTTGTCATTAACCCTACTTTTAATAGTAAAAAAAGAAAGGGAACAGTAGCAAACTCTCTACTTCTCAATATTTGAGTATTCAACAACAAACATGGGTCATACGAAAATCACACATATTGGCCAAAAAAAGGAAAAGAAAATTTAGTATGTTTACAAGACAAACTAGACCAAGGAAATCTTACGCTTGTGTGTGTGTGTGTGTGTGTCTGTACACACATACAAAAATACAGATATACATATCGCACCTTAGTTTACTCAGGCAAGCGCTTTTTTACGCCTTGCACCTCATGTAATATAATGGTTCTAGCGCCTAGAATGCACCTTGCATACTTGACAACAGTGACTACAAAATTGGCTAATGTCAATACCTAAATCTAGATATTTTGTGACAACTGTCTTGTTGATCCTTGTGGTACAGGGGATGCCCGTGTGTGTCTAGGTGTCTATCCCAGAAATTTCCCTAACCGTAAGACAAGGATAGAGCATAAAACAGTCCAAGGATGTATATGGGCAGGGGGGCTTGTTTTACATTTTCTTTATAATCTGAAATGGTAAGTTTTAAATTAACTTCAGCATTATATATTGTCGGTTATATGGATTTTATTTGTTCGATTATGAAAGTTTGTATTTAGGTGATAATAATATGCGACACTGTATAGCTACTTTAATGCAATTAGGTACCACATTCAGTCTATTTGGGAATTCTACAATTTCGAAAATGAAATTGGAAAGTCAAGCTTTGTCAAGCGAATTTGGACAATTTTAATTTTATAGATGCCACAATTGTTATACGGCCAAGGCCTTTTCATCCAAAGCCATCCCAGCATGAAAAGGACAAAGCTTCAAGGCCCAGCCAAAAAGAAATAAAAAATGAACGAAAAAGCCATCCCAGACGCATCATGCATCCGGGGACCTACAAAATATCCAAACAGCTTATAGGCTGAATGGAAAAAACTTCTTAAAATGGTCTCAGTTTGTTCAAACCTACTTGAAAGGAAAAGGAAAACT
>JBBYHL010325150.1:5097-23212 GCA_038381835.1 Adansonia madagascariensis
ACAAAGCATAGCTGAAGAAACAGTAAAAGGCTTCATGATTCCTTTATGCAAATCACAATTGCCATCTGAAACAGATACAAATGCCCAGTAACCTTCCCTATAAAGAAAACTCAAGAAAATTTGCCAAATGGGAACAGGTTTTCTCACAAATGATTCATCCATATCCCTCGCAAGTATTTGAAGAACTCTATCAGCATAAAACTCACCCGAATTATCTTCTTGAAGCTTCCATGATTTTCCCCGAGATTCATGAAGAATGATTGGATTCAAGAAGCACCCCTCAAATTTCTCACACTCATCATACCTCTTCAGTGCCCTAACACGTATTTTTGTTACTCCATCAAAATATTGCTTCAACAAGCATCTATTCTTCTGGTTATCACCTCTCATTTCTGGATTACTGAATTCAGGTGTAAACAAAACGTCACAATGTTTATTTTTGGAACACACTTTGAAATCAGCAAACTCAAGCTCACAGCACTTACATTCTAAAGGTTTCCCATTGGCATCAATTATCTCAAGATTCAATTGGGCACTCATCCTTCTACCAGAATCATCATTGAAATCACAATCATGAAAACAATTTGACGAAACGCCGATCATTGGATAAATCAAACCAAAAGGAACAAGAGCAGAACCTAAAACAATTGAGTCCGTAGAACAGAATCCCCAACGTAAACTCCTAATCCCTCTATCCAAAAACCCAAATTCCAAATTTTCACAATCTCCACTTTTCCACGACTCAAACTTTACATCAACCCAACAACAATGAATATCTCTACTAACAAAAGCATTATTCACACTCTCAAAAACCCCAGAAAGCTCTTTAACAAAAGCACCCAAATCCCTCAAACAATCATTATCCATTCCCACATCAAAAAATTCACGTAACCAATCCAAGTCCCTATAAACCGGAGAGAACAAAATTACCAAATTAGACCTAATCAAAACGGAGCTATCAGAGTTGAACAACGTACCAGCCGCCGGATCAGGGATCAGTGGATCCCAGGCGTACTCATGCACGAGCTGGCGCAAGGAAGCCCTGAGATTTAAAGC
Organism: Adansonia madagascariensis; assembly: GCA_038381835.1. Taxonomy (NCBI): domain Eukaryota; kingdom Viridiplantae; phylum Streptophyta; class Magnoliopsida; order Malvales; family Malvaceae; genus Adansonia; species Adansonia madagascariensis. The sequence goes on from JBBYHL010325150.1 coordinate 6,154, forward strand.
GCGAGAAGGGTTCAAAGGGAAGGAAGCTTTGTTTACTGTGGCGGGGAGGGAAGTGAGGAAATGAGTGAGGGAGTGGAGAGTGGAATCTGGGTGGTTGAAAGAAAGAGAGAGGGAAGGAAATGGGAGTTTAGAGGAGGAAAGGAGAGGGGAAAGAGAGGAAAAGAAGGGTTTGAAAGAGAATAGGGAAGAAGATAGAGGAGGGAAAGAGAGGAGTGTTTTGGAGGAAGAAAGGAGGGTTTTGATATATGGATTTGGGTCTTGGAGATGGAGAAGTGGGTTTAAGTCGATCAGGAGGACTATGCGCTGGGTTTTGCTGTAGTCTTGGAATGGGTCCATGGCTTCTGCCGCCATTGAAGAACGAAGAAACTTTGAAAATGGAGGCAGTCAAGCAAAGATGTTAACAGAGAAAGTGGAGAATGGAAGAAAAACTCCAAAAAGGCCAAGAGGGGGAAAAAAAAACAAAGGAGCTCTAACGTGCAGTAGAAAAGAATACACTTAAAACGACTGCGTTTAGGCTTTATCCTTCGTGTTTGATGGCGGGAAACGGCGGCAAAAACAAAGACGAGATAAAAAGGAAAAAAGGAAAAAGACAAAGACGAAATTAAACGGCACCGTTTTTCATAAGCCACGTTTTGATGGTTTTTTAAAGTTAAAAAAAAAGTAATTATTAGAAGGTATTTTACTTTCAAATAAAAATTTGATATATGAGTAAAAAATTGTTTTTCCTTAATTATTTTTAAATTGAATAATTAATTATAAATTATGTGTAATTTTATTTTCAAACAAAAAGAGAGTTTTTTTTTTTCTTGAAAGTGGGTAGTTAATTATTTCTTTAAAATGAAAAGTTATCAATATGGTAAATTTTGAAGGAAAATTTTTGTATTTAAAAAATTATTTTGAAAATAAAAGAAGTTATTATTATTATTATTATAGGCAAATTTTTAAGATGAGATAATTAAGAAGAGACATAGGTAATTCTTTTAAAAATATATATTTATCTAAAAAATTAAAAGATATAAATAAAAATTATTTTAAGAAATAAGAAACTTAGGAAAGTAAAAATGTGGTAATTATTTTTTTTTCATAAAGGAATAGTTTCTCAAATAAATACGTACTTTGTAAAAAATAATAAAAAATTATAACCTTTAATTTAATTTTATGATTTTAATTTTATTGGGTTTAAGTAATTCCCTCAACTGAAAAAATCAATTCAATTAAACATTTTATATAATATATAAATATTTATTTAAATGATTTTTATTTATTTATATTTATTTTTAATTTAAATTTATCATTTAACTCATCATGTTAATTAACTGAAAAGTAATTGTTGGAATTTATTTCCATTCACTTTTTATTATTTAAGGTGTTGTAAATTTATTTTATTACTTTTAAATTTTTTATTTATTTTGAAAAAAAAAAAAAAAAAAAGAAAAGGAAAATCTCCTAGCCCCAACCGTACATGCATGAAGAAGATAATGGCGTGGTGTTTTGGTTTACAGTAGGAATCATAGTCCCCTTACCAGTTCAACTCCCAGTCCTTTATCTTCTCCAAAAACTCATGAAAATTTTCATTTTCAACAGATTATCGGCCCAAAAATAAAGTAAAGAAGAAGTATTAAGAACCTGAAAAAGAAAAAAAAATGTCTGCTTTTTACGTCTCAAAGTTAGTCATTACGGATATCTTTTCATCGACAACGCAACCCTCAGCAACACCTCCAAAATTCCCCTTTTTTCCTCTTTTCCAGAAATCTATGTCATTTCCTCACTCTGTTTCTCACTCTCAAAGGAAAATCGTGACCTTTGTTTCTCCAAAATCATCAGAAGCAGAGGAACTGCCAACCGCAGAAGATGAGTGGCTTGACAGACTCCCGGATAAGAACAAGCCCCTTTACTCTCATAGCTTGCCTTGCATTGAAGCATGGCTTAGGAGCTTAGGGTTTTATCAAAGCAGGGAGGACCGTGCTGTTTGGTTGATTGAAAAACCTGATTGGCATGCCCAGTTATCTCTTGATGTCACTGATCTTTATATAAGGTAAACTAATGGTCTTTTTTTTTTTTTTTGAAGGATTTTAAGCTATTTTCTTTGTCTGGGTTTTTTCTATTTCGTTTAATTTGACATGTGTATCTTTATTTAGATTGATCGTTGATTGGGTTTTAAGAATTTTTTTTAGATGGTCTAAATTGGAATATCTCCTACTAAATAACATAAAAAGGAAGAAAATTCATTAGCACAATGAATTGCATAAGGGAGCGCTGGTCTTGCTGAATTGCGAAAGGGGCAATGGCAATTTGCTGTATGCAAGAGTAAAACTCTAGGAGAAAGGAAAAAACCACAGTGCAACAAACTGAACTGCATGAGCTCCGAAAGACCTCCCTCTGGCTTTTCTAGGCAATTGCTTCAGCTGTTTATTGAGGAGATTTCTGTATCCTTTTTTTGCTAAAGGCTGATTTCGCCTAATTTCTATTGTGGACAACATATTCTGTTAGGTTGTCGAAGGTTATATGTTCTATTCCTTTCTTGAACTTAATTGGGCTAGATGTCATGATACAGACGATGGCAATTGATGATGAGGACTTTTATTTTAGCCTTGGAATTATTCAATTTTAAGGAGTTCGAAATATCATTTATATACTTCTAGTTTAAATTCTAATGAATAACATAAAACTAGCATATACATGGCTGTACTTTTGGTGTTGTAGCCATGTATAGATTAAGAAGGTTTCCTTAAATGTTATAGTGATTTATGTGAAATACTAGCTATAGGGGTTGATAATGAGAAATATTAGTGGACTTGACCAAGTTCTGTCGGAGGCGGAAATTAAACAGAATGTTTGCCAACAAAATTGAAGTTGAATGGAGGTTTGGCATCCAAAAGCTGAAAAAAAAAAGCAGTGATTAATTTAAGGATAGAGATAAAGTTGGGAAGTCTTGGCCATTTTCACCTTCTACAAGAGGTAGCGGTATTGGTGATCACAATCATCATTGCAGGGATGCTGGTCTTGCTCCCTGCTTGCAAATCCACCATAGACTAGTAAAACCAGGAATGTTAAATCCCCTGTTTGCTGTTCATTTATGCACAATTTCTCATTTTAGTAGAATTAAAGAGGGGGATAGAAGTTCAGAAACGTAGAGGAAAAGGAGATATGCTGGAGAATTGATGCTAATAGGTAGAAAGAATGAGCAAAAGTTTCAGGATGTTAGCTAAAGGAGTTTCAAAGGTGGAGGCTTATTCTCTTCGGACCTTGGCTAAAATCTGATGTCTCTTTATGTACCTTGGTTCTTAGGTTGGATCAAGCCGTATCTTCCTCTGAGACTGCTGCTAGAAAGAATCATTTCTATTTAGTGAAATTCATTACGACTTCGTTTATATGTATTCAAGCTTGTCACATTTGATTGCTGGATGATCTTGGTGTAATTTAATTTAATGACCCCTACATATTAGGGGGAAATTGGAAGGAAAATGAAGAAAAATCAGTGAAAAGTGTTATACATCATTCTTCCCTACTTTTATCTGAAATGTTATCTATGATTGGACTGAGAAGGTTGTATCATATGCTGCAGGTACTTGAAGAGTGGACCTGGGAATCTCGAAAGAGATGTGGAAAGGAGATTTAGTTATGCATTGAGTAGAGAGGATATCGAAAATGCAGTACTTGGAGGACCATAAAGACCATTGATTAGTTCCTGCTGATGTATAACTTCAGTCAAGCTGTTGCATAGCGTTTAAGATGTCAGTTACTCTTTACTTTATCCACATTCTAAACTTTGAAGATATCATAGCACTGCAAATTTTCAATCTTCTTTCAATTATTCCTTTTCTCCTTTTCTGGTTGTTATTTTCTACCCAATTTTTCATACCCTTATTGCTGAGGTGACATGATGATTTGGCTTAGTCTCTTAAATTAAGCTAAGCAAGTTATGGGCATTTTACAAGTAATAATCGATGCACGTTTTTATCATGGATTTCAGATTGAAAGATACGTTGCCCATTATTATCTTGACGCTTGTTTTTCTATTTTTCCAAGTTATATGTTTTCATTCTGCTTTGTGATGATTCAAACAAACTTGAACTTGTAGTACCATATAGTATAAATTTCAAAGGAGCTTCAGTGTTAATCAGTGTTATATACATCCATTTCACAACTAACCCAGAAATAAGCTGATCCTTCAACAAACGGTATCCTGTTGGTACTTCAATTTTCTTTACAGTCCCTCACTATAAAGGAGAAGCTGGAAAGTTTAGGAGTAGATTTTTTGAGTTATCTCAGAGAACAGAGTACAACTGCTTAGTAGATAAGAAAGAAATCCCAAGCCACTCGTTTATTTTCTAACTTTTTTAGTACAAAGAAAGTCGCAGTCTGAGAAAAGAGAAATGATTGTAGATGTAAAGATTCGAATCTTGAACTTACTAGATATTGCATTTTAAAGTGATTGTATGCACCAACTTAGTTAAATCTTGGGTTTTTCTCGTTTTTATAGCTTTAAAAACACAGCAGAATTGAAGTACATTCTCAAGTTAAATGTTGAAAGCAATTAGGGAGAGTATATAGCAGTTTAGGAGAGCATCGGCGATTTGTTGGAAAAATACGCAATCACGATTCATTGCCTTGGGAAACTAGGAATAGTAATGTTTGAAGACATCTCTACAGGACCTATATATATATATATATATATATATATATATATATATATGTTACTCTTGAAAACTCTTCACAATCTCGTCCTCTCTTCTGCTTGCTCCAGCTTCCTTCTAAAGCCAATAAGTGTGGCATGTGTCCTCTGTATTGTAGTTGCTGAGATCCCCGACCAAGCACTTCTTTTCCGTCTGCTTTCTTCTCAAATTCAAACCCAGCAAAATATTTAATCTACTACTTTGCTGCATGTGTTTCCCATCAAATTGGGATGAAATGAGTTTGCCCATGAAAATTTTGTGAAACTTTCAATGCGTCTCTGCAGAGGGATAATGGGACCAATATTCTTTCACAAGTTGCCCAAATACCGAACCTTCTCTCTCCATCAACTTCGTTGGCTCATCGTACTCCACGAGTTTGCCTGAAGTGTAACGAAAAGAACCTTCATTCATATGTGATTTTATTAGGACAAACGGGGAAAAGATCCCTATTTTTAAAGCCAATTCCAAAAGCGGATGGCCAGGACAGCCCCATATATTGTCCAAAGGGCTGCTCCAGAGAAAAAGTGAATTTTAAACAATCAAATGTCAAAGAAAAACTGCAAAATGAGGGCAATATAATGCCCATGGATCCAAAGCTAGTGTACATAAATTTTCCTTGGAGTGTGTCAAATTATTGACGGACGCCGGCTAAGGTAAAAAAAGCTTTAAAACTCAATTTTCAGGCCAGCAATATTCAAGCAACTCACCGTCACTGATGGCAAGTACCATCGTGCAATCCATAACCGTTGGTATCCTATGAGCCACCGTGATAACAGTGCAATCAGCAAATTCGGTCCGAATAGTTCTTTGTAAAATCAAGTCCGTTGCGTTATCAATCGATGCAGTTGCTTCATCAAGCACCAATATTCGGCTTCTTCTCAAGAGAGCGCGGCTCAGACAAAATAGTTGCCGTTGTCCCATGCTCCAATTTGATCCATCTTGCACAACTGCATGAGTCACCATAAATGATAATATTTAAGCATACAACAATGATCAAATTTCAGATAATTTACCTAAGGAGTCCAGTCCCTCTTCTTTTTCCTGAAAAGCCTCTCGAAGTTGGCACTTGTCGAGAACCTTAAAATGCAGACAAAAGAATCAGCTAATCCACAGTATTCTTAGCATTAATCTGAAGCTAAGAATCATTGGCCAAAAAATAAAAAAAGTCAAAATCTACCTCCCATATCTCCTGGTCAGTATGTTGGGATAGAGGATCCAAGTTGTATCTCACGGTTCCATTAAAAAGGGTGGGATCCTGAGGTATTATTCCAAAACGTGACCTTAAATCGTGAAGGCCAATAGTAGAGATGTCGATGCCATCAACTACAACCTTCCCACCAGCTGGTTCAACCAGACGGAATAAAGCACTGATTAGAGTCGTCTTACCACTACCAGTTCGACCAACAATACCAATCTTTTGCCCTCCTTGAAAAGTGCAACTGATGCCTCGAAGAACTAATGGTGCATCCGGCCTATATCTGATCTGTTCGAATAAGTTGTCTGGGTAAACTAACTGGTGCTGGATGGAAGTTTTTTTTTGTACATGCACATGCGAAGAAAAATTATACCTGCAAATCACGGATATCCACTTTACCCACAGCGGGCCAATTTGATGGAGGACGATTCTCCTCTATCAGTTCAGGGGGTTCTCTTGGTATATACATGTATTGATTAAGCCTTTCTACGGAAATGATGTAATTTGCTATGGTGCATTGGTTTTGAACTGAAAATACAAGGGACGAATTCAATGAAAGACCGTAAGACAGAGCCATGCCAATGAACCCTGCAATAGCATTACTAGTTATTATAGATTGATATGCAAAATCCAATATCTTAATATTATTCAATGGCAATGTTGAATCAGTATAAGAGAGTGCAGTTTCTTATACTAACCAGAACTGAAAGTCCCAGAAGGAAGCAAAACCATGCAGGATGCGGCGGAAGCAAGAACAGTAGCGCTAAGTGTTTCTATCCGCTGGATCAACCATTCATTTGCTGAAAAATTGTGGAAGAAAGGACTGGCATTAGTGTCAATGAGATCAAGGATCTTCGCAAAGAACCGTTCTTCCTCTTCGAAAGCCCTTATTGTGATGGCTCCTGCTATTGACTCAGCTAGATGGTTCGCTACCAAGGATTTGGTTGTGCCATTTATCCTCATCAACTCCTTCGCAGTCGATAAGTAATATTTCTTTATGCAACCAAAAAAGTTTCCTAGGTTAGTGAAACTTAGACGATCGCATCTTGAATTTGTTAGATTTCAAAGCATATGAAGGAACTATTCCTTCCTGCTAAGTCTATCTCTACCTGTAAGGGAATTGCTGCATAGATAACTGGTATTGAAACAAATAGGACTTGCCAGGTAACAAAAGCTAAAACTCCAAGATTACCGTAAGCATTTATGGTAGCCCCAACAGCAAAGATTAAGCTGAATGGGACATCAAGATCAACAATGCTTAGATCAGCAGATACCTATGTGGAAAGAAGATGGTATAAAATGTTATTTACTCAATTCATTTTCGGTTATGTCAGTGTTCAGCGAGTGGAGATGCTTACCCGACATAGTATCCTTCCCAGGGGAGTGGAGTCGTAAAATGACATAGGTGCAGAAAAAAGAGAATTTAGTAGCTGTGAAAATAGAGATTTTGAGGATCTGATACCCAAGTTAACAGTGGAAAGAGATCTACTTAGCAACAATAGTGTTGAAAAAATTCCGATCACCAAATAAACTCCGATCAGTTTCAAAGGTGTAACGTTAGGATTGTCAACATTAGCAGCCATCCAAGAGTTCTGTGATATCTGACCGCCCACAAACAAAAGGTCAGTCAAAGCAGAAATGGAGAAGAACAAAAAGCCTTTGTTCTGATTTAGGTACTGTATGTATGGCTTAAACCCCGTATCTCCTCTTTCCCTTTCTTCTTGCTTGATAAGTTGATCACAGTTTGATGCTTTAAACTGGTTTTCCATATAACTCTTCTTGATTTCTCTGCTAGATGTTCCATGACTAGCTTCAGCAACTCTTCCGCATCCGCCAGTTTCTTTGTGAGCATTGACAAGGTGCTGAAATTCTTGACTAGAAGTTAATAACTGATGATAAGGAGCTGCTTGAAGAATCTCCCCATTTGACATTAACTGCGAATAAAATCAATATTACAACAAAAAATTTTGTTCAACAAAAAAGATTCGAAAGAATGTTCGTGGGGAAAAACTATGTTACGCAGATTTGGGTGTAAATATCAGATATAGGTATATGTTTGACACAGGTATGTTCAATTTTTTAAAGTTTTTTTTTCATTTATTAGGAGAGTTGGGAATATGTACTAACCAAAACAGTATCAAAACCAGGTAGGAAATCAACTTGATGGGTCACAAGTAATACTGCCTTCCTTGAAAGTGCTTCCATAACATATTCCTGCAACATTCTAAGTCAGCTTTCATATAAGTTGATAATGAAACTAATTGAGTGGTGACAGTAGATTGTAGTTACATTGAATAAACTAGTAGCTGTGCGGGCATCTACAGCACTGAATGGATCATCCAAGAGGTATATATCAGCATCCTGATAGAGAGCACGAGCTAATTGAATTCGTTGTTTCTGACCACCACTGAGATTGATTCCTCTTTCACCTATTTCTGTTAGATCACCAAAGGGCATCAGTTCAAGGTCCTTCACCAAGGAACACCTCTCAAGCGTTTCCTCATATCGTTGCCTGTCCATGGAAGACCCGAATAATATGTTCTCTTGTATCGTTCCTGTCTTAATCCAGGCTGTCTGGGAAACATAGGCAATCTTTCCAAATACTTGAATCTGTACATTGGATAATGGAGCAGATTACTACCAACAGTAAAACTAACTTTATCTTTCATGAAAGAGGAAACAAGATTAAGCGCACATGTGTTTTAGACCTGCTGAGAAAGGAAGATGAAATGCAACAATATGCTAAGAGAAAAGGCTAAATTCAACCCATTATGCTTTATTAAGAATCAAATTTTTAGACTTACAGATCCTTGGACGTTAGGTACTTCTCCAAGAATTGCAGCTAACAGGGTTGATTTACCAGATCCAACTTCTCCACATATAGCCACTTTTTCCGCCATCCTAACTTCTAACGTTATGTTTCTTAGAATGAGTTTTGAAAATTTGTCTTCCCAGGAAAACCCTCCTGATTTAATAGAAATGGCTAAGTCGGCACTGTCCATATGGCATTTTTGCCGGACATTTGTGCTTTGCAGCTCTGGTGCCTCAAGGAACTTCACGACACGTTCGAATGCAATCTTCGCCTGAATGGCTATCCCAATAACATCAGGTATAGATTTAATGGGATCCTGAACAAGACGTAATGTGGCCACAAAAGTGAAGACATTGCTAGCATGCAGAGGAATTTTTAAGAAATAACATGCCCCAAAGGTAGCAGCGGAGACCAAAACAGGCGAAGACCAAAACAAGATGCCATTATATGCTTTTCGCAACTGCACTGCCGATAACCATTTGTATTCCGTAGCTCTTAAATTTTCGATAACCTTCTTAAAATGGCTCTCCCATGCATACAGCTTCAGCACCTTCATGTTCACAAGAGCCTCAGAGCTAGCCTTAAGTCTTGCATCTTGTGCAACCATTAGCTTGCTTTGAAACCTGTGCTGTAACTTGGCAAGTGGAGTATTGCACAGGACGGTGAGGACGATAACAACTAGAGCTGCGATTGTGGCTAGACCCACTGCACGGAAGAGAATCACTAGAGCGATGCACAGCTGAAGGCTTGTCGTCCACGTCTGATGCAACCAGAAAGGAAATTCGCCGATCCTGTATGCATCAACGGTGACATAATTCGTGATCTCACCGCTTGAGTGTATCAACCTTGCAGCATTTGATAATCTCAGTTGTTTCTTATATATAGCTGCGGTGAGCAAAGACCTTACTTTCAAACCTATTAGCCTGGTTCGAAAATACCATTGCCTTTGTGACAAGGATTCTAAACTTTTTGCAAAGAAGAGTGAAATGGCCAATAAATAACCTTCGTATTTGAAACTTCCTTCTCCCTCAGCAACCAAAATGAAAGCACTAAGAAGCAGAGGACCGGATGAAACAGTGAATATCTTAACCAAAGCGAAAAAACCAGATACGAAAATCTCTCGCCAGTGGCATAATATTATGGTCTTCAAAATGGACGGCTGTGTTGATGGTTTGGATAGCTTTTGCTTGTTATATTGCTCTAGGAACAACGAATAGCAGCTTTTTGCTCTATCTGCCTCACGTAACTTTGGTATATCTTCGTCCAGAAGATTCTTCTCCCTGCCTTCTTTCATCAAAGGATTCAACCACCAAAACGAGAGTTTACTGATGCATCCAGCTTTGGCAAATGGGGTAACTTGCGCAGTGTAATCAGCGTTGGAACTGCCGTTGGCCCCAGCATTTAAAGGGCCGTAAAGGTCACTTCCATTGGCGTTCTGATCACTTTCCTCATATTTATATCCCTTGTAGGCACACAACAGTAACAGTATCGCTCCAGGAAATGAGAGAGCATCTAAAACTATCTTTATTGTAACCATTTGGTTCAGAATAGCATAAGAAATGGATGAAACACAAACAATTGCTGCAAATATGAAGGCGAGGATTGACAGTCGAAGAAGTGGCGTCTTTGGAAGTTGGCTACCCCGTACGCTTACGGTTAAACCCACCAATAACCAAGTGCAGCCCTGAAATAGTGCTAGCAACCACCAACTCAAAGGCAAAACAATCTGGGTTTTCCTCAACTTCTCTTCCAAAATCCAAATGCCAAAGCACAAGTACACCAACCCAAGACCACCATTGACGATAACAGAAGCCATCTGCAAAGCAGAACGATTTCGAAAGCGAGCTGGAATGCCGACTGTTTTTGATGATGACTTGTGAATCATGTTGAATAAGAGTATGATCAAGAGCAGTATATTGAAACAAATTATCACCGCTTGATTAATGCAGGAAGAGGGATAAGTAAGATGCCAAAAAGGAGAATCGCATGACATTCCATCGCTATATGAACACGTAGATACCCCGCAAAACATAGTCCATAAATCCTCCATCTTTGATCTTTTCCTTGATCTTTAAACCTGTATATAAGAAAACCATATGTAATAATAAGAAACTAAATAGTTTAGGAAGCACGAACAAAAGCACAAAATACGAGTATGCATCTTTCCTTTTTATTTTTCTTATTATCATTACTTTTTTTCTCGAATTTAATTATTTATACGTATCATTTCTTACTATTTGTTAAGTATTAGGATGCATAAGCACACATGTGATGGAATTAAATATGGGCAAAAAATTATTCAGCTTTGATCAAACAAATGTGAAAGGAAAAAGAAGAGGAAAAATTAGAGGTAAGTATTGTGTTGAACAATTTATTTTAATTATTCCTTTATTTTAATTTTCTTTTTATTTTCATTTTGTTATCTTCTTAGTCCAACAAATATATATATATATATATATATATATATATATATATTAACATGAAAGAAAAAGGACCCCTACTTATAGTTTCAAGCATCAAATATTCGCTTCATTGCAGATTCATCGTAAAGCTACTCTTATCTAAGGCCACCTGCACCAAAACTTCATTTTCGTTTCGGTCATGGGTTTCTCGGTCGGCAAGAGCTTATTGATGAGATGGGCAGGTATGAGCGTTAACTATATAGTTAACTTTCATTCATGGATTTCAATTAACTTTCATTCAAATTCCATTTGGTTAATTAATCTCCATATGCATGTATACTAATATAAGCCTAGATTTTAAATTAACTCATTTTTATTTGGTAGATCAATTAAAATTCGTTAATGTTTGAAATTTGTGTTTGTGGAAACTATGATCACAAATCAAATATAAACTTTTCTAACTAATTAACTACAGAATTAATTTTCTTTTAGAATGTAGAAGAAAATTACTTAAATTGATTTTCAATTTTTGGGAAATTTTTTGTCAGATATATATACCATGCCTATCTTGAAAGACAACTTCCTTTTTCTACAGAAAGAATGGCACGTTTGCTTTCTCTAACGTTGTAGTCTCAACTTTTTAAGACAACCTGTTTTGTTCGAAGACCAAATTTAAGATTAACCCACCAAGCATTTAAGCGTGTAATAATAAATAGTATTCTTAATATCCCAATACCATGCATATTCATTGGCCCCATTAAAGCAGCCAGTCAAGAAAAGCTTAGAATCTCTTTATTGCCAAGTGAGAAACTTTATTCGTTTCCTCTAATTTAATCAATTAAGCAATCAAACTGAGTTAATTAAAATTTGTTCTTGGAAATGATTAGGCATAGGATGTTTACTCCAGTGGAGAACCTTTGGTAGTTGGCAAAATGTTTGATAAAGCAGAGGTAATTAACTTTGTCTAAATCTTTAATCTTTTATGAGTTGACGATTTTCTTTAATGTAATATTGACTGATCTATAATGAGCAAACTATTCAAAAGATGAGGATAAATCTAATTAAATATAGAAAGTTATTATATGCAATAAAATCATAGCTCTTACACTTCTAAGGCTCATTTTTTTTCATATTAACTTATTTTTGCTCTTTGATCTTATAGCAAATACAATGATTTCTTAATCTATAATGTAAGTGCTACGTCTCATGTAATCTTTTTGCTTTTTGTTTTGACTTTCTGTTTGCTATGTGTTTATTACTCCCAACTGTTGTGTGGTTTGATCTTCCTCCAATTGTAGTAACAAATATGATTTTCCTTTCAAATTGAGCTTATCGTCAATTGTCTTGATTGCAGCGTTGAATTCTCAAGTTTATGATTGTCGATTTTTTTTTTTTTTTGCTTTGAGTTTTTATATTGTGTTATATATGGATATCATTCATAATGGAAATGTGGCTTGAAAATATTAGATGAAAGTGTGGGAGAAAATGTTTGCCGGATAACAAACGTTAGGAAATTAAGCATTGAAAGAGCCAAGGATGGTGGAAACTTTGATAGAGAAGAGCTGGATGGTGTTGTTTTATCAATATTAAGTGATTGTTTTGAGTATATGGGTTGAATTTTATTAAAAGTTTCTATAAATATTAACATATTTTAATCTTTTCCTTTTCAGGTTCTATGCTCTTGGAACTTTGCTTTTTGCCCCTTCATTTATTAGATTAACATGGTTAGTGATATGTTATAAGCAAATTCCTCCAATGATTTAAAGAACCATCCAAATTACATTGGTGATCTTGAAAAGTCTAGCCAGTTCTATTTTTTTTTCTCTTATTTGGATTGATTTCGTATTTTAGCCATATGTGTTTTCTTTTTCTTCATTTTCTTTGTTTTTCAATACCCTTTCTGGCTTTCTTTAATAATTATAGCATATCCTTGTTTTTTCTCTCTCTATCAAGGCCTGAATAATAAGTAAATATATATAAAACTACTTTATAGACTTTAATGATTGACAACAATTTTTTGCATCTATTATTTTATTTGATAATTGTAAGAATTCTTTTTTTTTTTTTATCATGGCCTAAGAAATAAGTAAATAGATATTTTATAATAAATATTGTTTGTAACCTAATGATGTTACATTTTTGAGTTGATTTAAACCTTTCTTATGAATTTTGACAAAAAAATGTAATAAGATATAGGTGTCGCATTCTTGAGTTAGTTCATTCACTTAATTGTCTTTAACCTAAAGTGGGTATTCTTGAGAACAGTGAAGGAATATACTAATAATGACCGAGGATTCTTAAATTTAGTTCTTGCTATGTAATATTAATTCATTTTTCGTTGTATTCAACTTTTGTGATCTCTAAGAATTATTGTTTTTCTTGATAGATTATGGAGTAATTTCAGATGATATTGGAATTTGCTTTGGGTTTTTTGTAATTGCAACTCTTAACGTAAGTTCGGTACTTTTGGAATAGTTCAAGCAAACAATTTATTCCGATGTTGAAATGTATTCTACTATAAATGTTAAGTTTGCATAATGGTTGAAGGAATCTATGTGGAGGTGGCAATGTTACTAAAGCGGCTGGTAAGGTTTCATGATGCCTTAGCTTTGTGATTCTTTTTCCCTTTTGAAGTTTTTAGTGATCGATTGTGTTTTTTCCTAAAATACTTTTCGTCAATGGTTATCAAAATATATATCTCGAATAAAAAAAGTGCTTGAAAATAAAAACATTTTTAGTTTTAATTAGGTCAAGTTTAAAGATGGTATAGTCGGAAGTTATGAAGTTTGAGTTGTCGAGTTTGATCCATCTTTTGAGTCAAAACCAAGTTCTACTCTCCATGCACATGACAGCGCAGCTTGCATCACTTCATATAATTTTTCCGCACCAAAATACATAAACCTATGGATCTTTATCTCATTTCTTTATCAGATTATTTATTTCCTATGCATGGCACTTATTTTCTCATAGCCTTTTGCAACCGGATCCATTGGAAAAATAAGATTTTCTTTAATGCTCTCATGTACTATTGAAAGTTGTGGCTACAATTTAGGTGGTCTGATTGGTTGCTCGCTTGATTGGTTGATCTTTATTGGTTGCAGCTAAAATTTTAAAATATGAAGCTTTTAAGCATAATAAAATCATATTATATTATTTTCTAAGGATATGTAATTGTTATTATTTTATTCATATGCAACAAATATATTTTTTTAACTCAATTTAATTTAATGTATTGATTTTAAAATTATAAATCAATTAAAACAAATAAAAATGAAAATTTAAATATGGTTTACTAAAACTCCGAAAGTTAGCCTAAAGGTTTATCTAAAACTACTAATACCAAAAGCATTATTTTGCTTCAAAATAACATTCTTGTTTTTATTTTATTTTATATAATATTATAAAATTTTCAAAAGTTTTATTGTATTTATTTATTTATTTTTTATATTGATCAGGTAATTGCTTTACTCTTCGTTTTACATATATTTGATAGGACTGTCTGTTGCAACAACATTGAGGGGTGGGAGAAAACAAAGAGTGATACTGCAACAATAATGGAAGGGAGAAAACAAAAAAATGAAAAGCATAAGCAAAAGTTTTAATATAAGACCATGCTTTTAACTAGAGTTAAAAAGGTGAATAAATTAATTTAATGAAAATTGATTTGGTGAGGATGACTATATAACACTAATTGAGTTTAAATTATAGTAGAATGATTTTAAGAATTGAATTTTTAGTTTACCACTCAAAATACATACTATGCACTTGGTAGTACTTCATTAACTCTCTTTAATTATATTATTTTCATAATGAAACAAAATATTATCACTATTTTTTATAAGAAAATTTATTACTAATTTATTAAAATAATGATTGTCAAATATAATATAAAATCATGCTCTTTTTTGGATTCTTCATTTTTTTAGATGAAAATAATTTTTTTTTTGTTTGGATTTTAGAGATGGTGATAGACAATGTGATTCGGATATTCGTAATTATTTGATTTATTTTTTTATTTGAATATTACAGATTTAGATATTATAATTATTATTACAATAAATTTAGAATGGGTGCAAATATGAACATTCGGATATTCATTATTCGAATCTATATTGCTTTTATATATAACATATTCGAATATCCAAATTCACTAATCTAAATCCATATTACTTACGTGAATAATGAATTCTTATATTCAAATCCATTATTCATTTATTTGTAAAAGGAAAATTTCTAGGCTCATGGAAAGAATTGAATCTTAACTTTGAAAGTTACCTATTTATTGGATGGAAATTTTAGCAGATTTGGATATTTGACGCATAATTTTATTTCATTGAGATTAACTAGTAATACGTGAATTTAATACGGATAATAAAAAATTTTGAATTTTAAGATACTTATACAAATTTAAATTCAAACATTAAAAAAAATAGATATACAATATGATATGATATATCCTAATGAATCCTTGAGTTATTCCATTCTTTTCCAAGGAATTCTTCATGCTTCTTCCTGTCCTAACTACCCTGATTTATTTAACCCATTAGTGTAATAAAATTTTGGTAAGAAAAAAAAATAAAACAAAAATATCCTCTCCAATCACAAAACTTTGGTTAGATAGAATTTATAAGAGCACGTAGAAAGTGTAGAGAAGGAATTGTTTTTTTTTTATTTTTTAACAAAAAGTTGAAGGCAGCGAGGATGAAGAAGAGAATGGGTTTTGTGTTTTTGTCAAAAACCTGTCTTCTATTTTTTTTCTTATTTTAATTAACTACTATAAATAAACCTTTTTAAGATAATTGGGATTAAAAATATTAACTAGAGTTTATTTAGCAATGAGAGAGCACGATGTTAGTTTTTTTCTTTAAAATATGAAGTAATTTGCTATTACGGGTAAATATATTATGTATCTGTAGTGAAATAAAAGATTTTACAAATGAAATTCAGATATATGTTTTATTTATTTAATTTTTATTTATAAAATTTTTTTATTTTATCATCGGCATATAAAATAATTATTTTGTTACTATTAAATATTTTCAAAATCAAACCATCCTAACATAATTTAAACTCATAATATAAATCTTTAGACAAGATGATGTATCATTATTGTAATAATCCCACCATTAAAATAAAGTCTGTGTTTCGATCTTGCTTAAAATATTGATTTGCAAGCCCTTTGCTAGTCTTGTAGCCTTTAGGTTATTTAAGAAATTTCTTTGGCTTAGAAAAAAAAATCCCAGTGTAAGTTATTCTGTAAATAAAAGGCTTTTAAAAGGGCAAGAGAAGTAGAAAGAGCTTTGAAGGACTAAAAGAGAAGCTAAACATTGATGCCCAGACTTCAATAATGGACTAATAATTTGGTTTAGAGGAAGAAACTCACTATTTCAAGTCTCTAAGAACACATACCTATAAATTCAATTGGCATCAGAATTCGGAACTCGGATGATCGACGAGGAAGCTGTCCAACCACAACCCTTTTCAATCTCAGGCTCAGCAATTAATTTCCACAATGCTCTGGTCGGTCCAAATCAAATGATCCACCTATAACAGAAACCGACTCAAGCCGAAGCAAGCAAATCAGAACCAATGTTTCTAAGCCAAAGTATATATATCATCAACAACATCTACTGTCATGTTAAAAATTAAAAATTAAAAAAAAAATAGTATGTGGGTTAAAAAAAAAAACTCTGAAAACTATATGCTTACAGAAATGAAAGACGAATCCTACTCTTAGATGTGATTTGTAGAAAAAGCCAAAGTGATCGAAGCTGGAAGCAATTCGAAACAAATGATGAGCGAAATAACAGCACCAAGTTATGATCTTTAAATATATATATATATATATATATGTAAAAGCAAAAAACCAACTAAGAAACTGCGAAACCTGAAAACTACTCAGAAAAAAGTGGTTGACTTTCCTTCATCGAATAACAGAAGGAGATAAGGATCAGATAGCAAAACAACAGTGAAT
>JBBYHL010325260.1:0-23204 GCA_038381835.1 Adansonia madagascariensis
CGTATTAGATTTGGGCTTGACAACTATTAATAATGGATAACTCAAAATATGATTTCAAATATATTTTTAATCTTTCTATAAAGAATTAGAATTTGCTCTAAAGATTTTTTTTTGCCTTTCAAATTTAAATTAAATATAAATAAATAAATAATATTTTTATTAAATTTGATATGATCAAATTTAATTCATAAATATTTTTACGTGTAACATAAAAATTTGATTTAATTGCAAATAAAAATTAAAATATAATGATTAATTAAGTAGTTTAATTTTGTTCCGCGAATTAAGTTTTTTTTCATTATTTTTTATTTATTAGTATCTAATATAAATTCAATCATTATTTATAATTTTAACTTTTATTTAAATTTGATAATATATTAAAAAAATAAAAAAACGAATATGAGCTGAACCCTTGTGTTGATATAAAGATGGAATTAAATTGACAATAAATTTTTTGGATTAGTGATTAGTGTTAAGTTGTGTTCTATACTTTTCTATATCCTATGGACTTCTTATGCGTTCAAGGAAATACAAGGACGTTGCATTTTAACTTTTTTCCTATATTGGGATCGTTTTCTTGTTTGTAGTCTTTTATAACTATGCTCCTTATTTGGTGCTAAGAGTTTTGTGACTAGCTTTGTTGGTTAGAACTACGAATTCCTATATTTTTATTTAGCTTTTAAATAAATGACTCTTGACTTAGTCAAAAAAAAAAAAAAACAAGAATAATAAAATAATTTCTTTTCTTACTTTTTTGAATCTCTTGACTATCTTAATAATATTCTATATAGTTTTTAATAGTTTTCATATAACATGATTTGTTTTGTTTCATGTTTAGCCTATAGGTTGAATGTCTAGCTATTAGACTCGAAGTCCAAGAGCGTTGCTATTTGTTGTTGAGGTTTAAGTATTTTTAACCTTTTTATCTAAGATTAGTAATTTTCATATAATTTTTTGGAGTTGAATATACTTTAAATAGCATAAGTATTGTATTATATTTTATAAGATTTAACTTTACTAATGAAGTAATGACAAAGCCTGCATTCTATGTGAAGTTCAATTGATTAGTACATCAATTTCTTAGTTACATTTTTTTGATGATCATATCAAGCTTAATCATTTGGAGAGAGAGATATATATATGTGTATATTTGTCTTCTTCTTTTTTTACATTGATTCTTTGGTTTTCAGAAAGAATGCTCGAATATAATCTTTGTTGTTTTGTATGTTGCGTAATTTTGTTTTTTAAGCTTAATAATGATTTTTATTTTTTTCAGTTTGTATTTCTTTGCATTTTGTTTTTTCACCTAAAAATATAAACTGATATTTTGAACTCTAGAAATGATTACAATTATTACAAACCAAACATATAATATTATAATTAATGGTATTTTTTCTATTTCAATCATTACTATAATGTAAACTCAAAATGTAGACAAATTAACAAGTTTGATATTTCATAAATTTTTTTCATTAACTTTTTCTTTGATTGTTTAAAATTGGTTTCAACTTGATGACTAATTTTGTCTTTGGATTTTTACGAAGATTGTTTTAGTTGTTACAGTGCTTAATTTTTATACCATATAATTTGATGTTTTCAAATAGCCTATGTATACAAGAAAAATGTATAAAATGAGATAAATTTTACCAAAGATTTTATTAATAAAAATATTTGAAAGAGTAGCGAATGTTGAACTATATATTTCTTGACTTTTGGGAGAACTTGCTTTTTTGCAAGCCATCATTATGTTAAGGAACTAACATATATAATACAAGGAATTTTAAGAAAAATGGACCTTTACATATATTATTCATGATACCAACTGGTAATTATAATATATGGACTTTCATAAAGTTTAGAGTTCTTCAAGTATATATTAGCATAAAATGCAGGTTAGCTATTGCTACGTTTATTAGAATGATAATTTGCTCTAAGATAAATAGTTTCAAGTGGTCATATTTATTATAATAATATTTCTTGTAATCACTATCAGAAATGGCTTATGCAATGACAAAAAAATCCATCATAGAATGCTATAAATCTATCACAATTAATATTTTCTAACGGAATTAATGATATTTTTTTGTGACTGATACTTCCTTACTAATAAAATAGTAACAAAACTTGTCAATTCGATCACTAAATTAGTGATGAGTTTTCCATTACAATGATCAAACATTCTGTCACAATGTTTTGTTCATTCAAGCAATTGTTCGTCACCATATTCTGTCACACAATTTGAAAATCCGTCACTATTTTTGTCACAAAAATTTGTCATAATTTTAAATGCTGTCATAAAATTCTGTCATAAATTTTTTGTTTTAATATAAATTCTATCACTAATTCTGTTACAATTGTTTGTCGCAACTAAAAATTTTCCTTACTAATTTTGTCACAACTTTTGAATTTACAATTTATTTAATCTATCACCAAACTATCTCAAGTTCATAAATTTTGTCATTACTAAATACATCCATCAATGAATTTCTCAAAAGTTTCCTTACAACAAAAGAAAATATATCAAATTAAAATAAATGTGATTTTTTATTTCATTGATAAATAATTAAATAACAAATTGTATTATAGTATTTTACAAGATTTTACGTCATATGATACATAAATTATAAAATTATACATAAACTAATAAAATCCTCTAAAATTTAATAGTTGATTAATATCTTATGCTTTTCATCATTCATGCTCATATTTCTCCTTGAAATCAGTCTAACCTCGAATTGAATTTTGGAAACTCCTATAAAGTTAACATACAAATGAGCATATTCTAAAGCCTATAACAAACAATTCTGTTAATCTTAACTAAGGAAGGAAATAAAAAATAGAATTCAAAATATTATCAGTACAAATAAGAATACAAGAATTGAATGTGACTACAAATATCAAACATGCATCACTTGTGTTCAACCATACAATGAAGAAATGAAAATAGACACTATAAGGCATTAAAAAAACTTAAGTTAAAACAAATAACTTAGTTAAGAAAAACACTAAGATTGCTAACAATAATTAATTAAGCATGACTATAACTATACAATGATTAATCATCCAATAAAAGATTGCTAATATTTGGTGTGAAGCACGAGATTGATGCTAGTATAGAATTTATATCAGAGTGTAAGCAATCAATGTAGTTGTATCGCATCAGCATCAATTGTAATGTTGTTGGATTTAATCATGGAAATGTGTATATCACTATAAATAATATAATGATGAAATAAAGTATCAATTCCACAAATAATTGTATTAAATTTGTTAACTATTGCAATTGAAACAACTTAATTTTATTCAAATAAACGATTAAAATTTATAAATTAAACTCAATAAAAGCAAATAACTATAAAACAAATGATTAATAAGAAAAAAATAACTAAGATGACAATTTTTCTTAATACTTCATTTGAATTTCTTTTAATTGTTGAAAGAAGAAAGAAATTGAAATTGTGAAAGAAAAGAACAAATTGTATTTCTTGTCTTTTACTATGTACATTAAAGGGCTTTTATAAGCAAAAAAAGATCAAACTTTACAAACTAGGAAACTAATAAAAAAAATATTCTCTTTTAATTAGTAAACAAAATAAACTTAATTTTCTCCTAAAATTCAACTAATTATCCCATAAAATCAAGCATACTAAATTTCAACTAATCTCCTATAATTACTATTATTTCATAAGAATCTGAGAATTCAATGTTGAATCTCCTACTTTTCCTTCAAGCTCCATAGTAGATATTTTCCATCCTTAACTTGCTTACAATCTTCTTAAATGCTTAACTCATCAATCCTTTAGTTAAAATGTTTGCTAACTGCCTCTCTGCAGAAAAGTAAAGAGTACAAATCAATATGCTTTCAAGTTTTTCCTTAATGAAATGTCTGTCAATCTCTACGTATTTAGTTCTGTCATGCTAAACTGTATTATGTGCTATTTTGATTGTAGATTTATTATCACAATATAGCTTTATTAGAGTCTCTCATTTAATTTTCAGGTAATCTAACATAATCTTAAGCATAACAATTCACAAACACCTTATGCCATTAATTGAAACTTTGCCTTTACATTGGATCTTAGTATAACTAGCTAATTTTTTTACTTCCCCAGCATACCAAATTCCCACTAAGGAAGGTATAATACCAAGATGTTGATCTTTAATCTATAATGCAGCTAATATAATTAGCATCTGTATATATTTCTAGTTCCATACTTCTACTTTTTCTAAAAAAAAAATCCTTTTTCTTGGATTACCTTTCAAATATTATATGATCCAACATACTGCATAAAGATAGACATCCTTTAGGTTTTGCATGAATTAACTTATAACACTCATTGTGTATGCAATGTCAGGTTATGCATGTGACAAATAGATTAGTTTCCTCACAAGACGATGGTACATGCCTTTGTTTGCTGGTTTTCCTTTCATAAACTCTCATAATCTATGATTTAGCTTAATAGGCATGCCCGATGGTCCACAACCAAGTTTATTTTTTTTCTTTTAATAGATCAAGAAACATACTTTTGTTGTGAAGTAAAGATTCTTTCCTTAGACCAAGCTACTTCCATTCCTAAGAAATACACCAATTTTCCAAGGTCTTTTATTTGGGACTGTTTGGCTAAATACTTTTGAACTGCCTCTTTTTCATTTAGATCATTCCTAATTACTATTATATCACTCAATTAAACTATCAATATCATAACTCCCCTTGAAGCTGAATGCTCGATAAATAATGTAGGATCACCTTAACTGTATTTGTACTTCATATTCAACATTGCTTTAGTAAATCTTCCAAACCATGCCTAAAGAGACTATTTAAGCTTATACAATGCTTTTTTCAATTTGCACACTTTGTTTTTACCCAAATTTATGCCAAAGTTAGGTGGCACTTTAGTATAGATTTTCTTCTCAATATTACCATGTAAAAAGGCATTCTTTACATCAAACTATTCTAAAGGCCATTCATAATTTGCTGTTAAAGATAACAATACCTTATTGTGCTTATCCTTGCCACTAGTGCAAATGTCTTTTAATAATCCACCTCAAAGGTTTGTGTGTATCCCTTAGCTATTAGTCTCTTTTTATACCTAATAATAGATTTATCCTAGTGAAGACCTATTTGCACCATCCTATTAGTTTCTTGCTAGTTGGCAATTCTACTAGCTCCCATGTTTTATTTTTCTCCTAGGTCTCCATTTTTACTCTCATTGCATGCCTTCATTCCATTTTTCCAAGTGCCTTAGATATGGTCTGTAGGATGGCTACAATATTTAAATGGGTAAGATAATTTTTATGTAAGGTTGATAATTTTTCAAATAACACAAAATAGGATAAAAGGGCTGTGTGCACGTTCTAACACCTTTTAATATGGCTATAGGCAAATCTAAATCAAGAACCGTAGGTGATATCTTAAAAAATGGATTTACCTTACTCCCAAGTGACAATTCGATTTCTTTAACTTGCAAAGAATTGATCGTGAGCTTTATCTTTTCTTAAGTAGACCTTGTAATGGCTTTGTTAGTATAGGATAAATTAGGTAAATTAGGTTTTTAAAAGGATTTGAAGGTAACTCAATTGATTTGGCTTTAAGGATGGGTTCAAAGGTTTAAAAATGAGTTCTACAAGGGGTTCAGAAAGTTTAGAAGGTTTAGACATGAACTCTAGAAGGGATTCAATGGGGTCAAAAATGAGTTCCCTCAAAAGAAGTTCTTATCCTCCATAGATAATATCTCTCTCTAAGGATAAATGCTAGAAAAAAAAGCTTTCTTGTTCAATAAAAGTGACGTCAGTAGAAACATACATTTTATAAGTGATAAAATTGTAGCACTTATAACCTTTATGAGTAGGTGAATATCCTATGAAAACACACTTTACTACTTTAGGATCTAACTTACTTCAAACATGAGAGTGAACATAAGCAAATGAGACACGCTTGAAAACTCTAAGAATTAACCCAGTTTACATACTAAAATCTAGAAAATACCTCTATTGGACTTTTAAAATCAAGGACTTGAGACAAGATACGATTTATTAGATAAGCTACAGTAAGGACAGCTTCCCTTCAAAAAGTTTTTAGAACAAAAGAACACGAATAGAGGCTAAAAGATGACCATTTTTCCTTTCGACACCTTATTTTGTTGGGGTGTGTCAACAAAAAAAGATTTATGAATAATTCCCTCTTGTTGAAAGTATGGAGATAAAACGTGATTAAAATAGTCTCTTGCATTGTCAATCCTTAACCTTTTAATTGCAATATTGAATTATGTTTTTAACATTTTATGAAAAATAAGAAAATTTTTGCTCACATCAGATTTTTATTTTAGAAAATAAATCCATGAAACCCAAGTGTAATCATATATGAAATAGATAAACCAACAAGCCCCTAAAATGTTACTGACTCAAGATGGACCCCAAATATCACTGTGAAGCAAAGAAAATGAAACTGTTGTTCTTTTATCACTCAAGGGGAAAAAAACATGCGTCTCAGATGAAAACTATTTAAATTAACTTTGTTAAACAAAGATAGAAACATGACACTAAAAGGCTAAAGGAAATGTGTCCACATCTAAGATGATAAAGCCAAATCTTATTTTTATTGAAAAAAAAAGTCACTGGACAAAAATGACAGTGGTGATTTATTCCCTTTATTCACTTGGCCACTAGGTAACTGAAGATAATAAAGACCAAGTCTTACCTTAGCATGTCTAATCGTCCGCTTCATGACTTGGTCCTAAAATATACAAGAACTATGACAAAACACACACTATAATTTAGATCTTTGATAAGTTAATGAATATATACAAGATTTGTGGATAACTTGGTATATGTAGCACGTTTTAAAGATTATTGATGGGCATAGAATAATGACCTCTTATCCTACAATAGTGGCCAAAGATCCATTAGCAAAAGCTTTTTTTTTTGTTGCTTGGGCAAAGATAAATGTGAGAAATTTATGCAAAGAATGGGTCTTATGGTTGGTTGCTCTAGAGTTAATAACCAAAGAGTTTAAAAAATCTGAACTAGAAGCCTTTAAAGCATTTAAGGAACGAGGCTTACTAGACTTCTTCAAGGAACAAGTACTTGGACTTTTCAAATGAATCAAGGAATGATCTCAATCTTTCGATGTCTTTTTTGTTGAATTTATTCTGCTCTTCACCACTGGAACTTACAGCATCATTCTTTCCATTTCTAAGTCTTTTATTGCACTGCAAACTTTATGGTTTTCTATGGAGCTTCTAACATAGCTCCTTGGTATGATAAGATCTATTACGGTATGTACACCAAAGTTTATCCTTATTGGAAGACATGTTGAAATCTTTTGAAATAAAATTTTAAAAAAATAATGGCAAAAGAAATGTTGGATAAAAGCTACGAAAGCCAAACAAAAGATTCAAAGAATAGTGATTAAGGCCAAAAAATTATGATATTCGAAAAAAATACCTAAGGCTCTAATACCATGTTGAAAGAAAGGAAGAAACTGAAATGTTGAAAAAAAGAAGAAATTGTATTTTTTGTCTTTTACTATGTCCACCATAGGGCTTTTATAAGCCAAAAAGATAATGTCAACTTTACAAACTAGAAAACTAATTAAAATAGAATATCCTCTTTTAATTAGGGAACAACATAAACTTGTTTTTCTCTTAAAAATTCAACACTAATTTCCTCCTAAAATCAAGCATACTAATTTTCAACAAATCTCCTATAATTACTATTATTTCATAAGACTCCAAGAATTTCAAGGTCGAATCCCTAACCTTAATCTCTTAATTTGACTAATAACAATAAATTGTTAACTTAAAGTTCTAATTGATTTATAAGTATCATCCGATTATCTTTCTTAGTCAATTCTTTTATGCAAATTGAATTAAAAAGAAACTTGTTAAGCTCAAACTCTAAATTGGTAACATGTAACATGCTTGTTTATTCCTATCTCACATGCAAATTAGATCATCATAATAAATGACTATGAAACATATATAATTTAATCCATGTCTAAACTGTCGTAACGTGCCTATAAGGATGTAAGTCTTGACAAAATTAGAGTTAAAAGTTATGACGTGGTAGGTGAGAAAGAAGTGTTTCTCATTTTTGGATTGGGATAACTGTCTGATGAACTGCTTGCCCAACTATTCTCGTATGGCAACCATAAGGTAGCAGAGAAATTGGAGTCACCACCGACTACTTGGGCTAGGTTTAATCAAAAACCTATTAAAACTGATCCTTTTAGAGTTATGAAACTCAAAGATTTCATTTTAAGTCTCCTCGTGAACCATAATTTTTAATTCATAATTCAATAAAAATGTAAATAAGTATAACTTTCTCTCATGTCTTGAGAAATTAATATTTGATTACTTTATTCAACATCACTAGTTAAAGTAAACTGTTGCCCCATAATTTACTTTGATACTCTTCAATAAGCATATTCATTTAGTCAAGAATACCTACCCTCTTATTTTCATAATGTGGACCTAATTATGATAAGACATATTGTTACAATTGCAACTTAAAACAAGGGTCCAGTATGGTTGCAAAAGACTACACTAAAATGTATTCCCCCTAATACTTTATAAACTTACTTTTCATATTTATCATAATTCGCTTAATGATAGGATTTTTAAATAAAAGTTTTTTCTCAATATTTTTTGAATTTGGCACACGTATTCAAAATATACGTTCTAAAAAGAATATGGTTTATTTTGTAAAAGGCTTCAAAAATGAAGAAATCTTCTAAATCTAAGGAATCTTTTTAATTCAAGGAATTCCATCCAAGGAATTCCATCTAGTTGGAACATCTAACCATAATCCATTAGAATAATTCAATCTAGCTTGAACTACACATTCAATAAACATAATCTTTCTGGCTTCTAAACCTTTAACATATTTTACACGATTTCTTACTTTCGTCAAGCCTTCTCTAATCGCTTCTAAACCATATTGAACAATAAGATTCAATATATGAGCACAACAATGGATGTGAAAAAAATGAAGTAAGATGTATCAAAGCATCTTGTTGAATAACTACACAACATTTGTTTATGTTATACATGCTTGCATTATCCAATGTGATGCTAAAAACTTTTCTTTCAATTCCCTAATCTTTCAATAAAACATAAATGATGTTATACAAAATATTTGTAGGAATGTAGGGGCTATAACATGATAGAAACTTAAAATTGTGATATTCAACTTCTAGTTGACATCAATATAATGAGTAGTCAAACAAATATATCTATCAGATACACACGACATCCATATATTAGATATCAAAGAAATCCTACTTAAAAATTTTCCAAACTAGATTTATGCATTTCTTTCATTGTCTTGTATAGTTTTAAGCAATCAACTTTATAAATTTTCTTAGAAATAAGTCTGAATTCCATATTAAAATATCAACATAGGGCTTTAGTTTTTCTATGTTTAACCCATTCAATTGGATAACCAAGCTGAATGACACATTTAGCTATCATTTCTTGATGAAAATATGATTTTATCTTGCTTAATGCGCCCATCCCTACTTCACTTTCACACAGGACGATTTAGACATCTATTCTAATAATGTTTCAAAGAACTAGTACCTAAATAAGACTCACCAATTAAAACTTTCCTACAATGTATGCATTTATTTAATTTTTTTTGAATCTCCACATTTTTTTGATATCTCATTTGTTCATTAGGTTCAAGCACAACAAACTCTTTCCAAGCTTGAGATCACTTTTTTTTTTTAAGAAGAAAAAGTAATGGAAGATATTGCATGCTTAGTAAGAGACTCTTGATCGCTACTTGAATCCATTATATGTGATTCTAATTCTAAAGCTGCAAAAAAGAGAAACCCAAATTAGATGTATCCAATTAAATGTTAGGATAAAAGATAATATGATTTCTTTTTAATTCCTCATATAAAGAGTACACATTTCCAATAGAATATATGAAAAGCCAAGCAACAATAGCTTTATTTTATTAAACCAATCAATTTTTTAGGGCTAATATTTTAATTGAAAACTCATAGGAGCCCCAAGAATGACCACTTAAAATTTTAAAAAATACAAGTATAGCACCATGTCCAAGTCAACCCTCTTAGAATCTTACCAGAATAATATGATTTCTTTCAAATTTTTTTAAAACAATTGCATATTATATATATACGACATCAAAATTTTGCACCAAGTATAGAAAGAGCATTAAAAATTAACATAGGCAATTTCTTACATATTATATGTATGTCGTAAAAAAAGATGCGCATCTCATTGAAAATTAATCTAAGAAATTTTTTACATATTATGTATATATCCTAAAAAGAGATGTGCACTAATATTAATGTACTATACACCTTAAATTTTTCCTTTCTTTTCCAATAACTAGTGGGAGTTTATAAAAACACTAATTGGATATACTTGTACGTGAATATTTTATATAAAACAACTAAGTAGATTTAAAAACACTATGCCATTTTGAGTTTAGTTAGCATTTTTCAATAGCATCTTATAAATGGTAGGAAAAATTCTTTGGACAGCAATTTTACTGCACTTAATAAATTACTGTTAAAAATTTAAACACCAAACATGTTATAATATATTGAATTCTTTTGAAACATTGTATATATGCTGCATTATGCTTTTATAGAATATAGATTAAATATAATTAGTCAATTTCCAAGATCATTGTATATGCAGTGGCCACTACAAAATGGTAAAAAATTTTGAGTCACCTCCAATCATTTGACCAAACACTTATAAAAATTGGTATCTCGAGTTATGAAACTCGAATTCACATATTCTAGAGTTCATTAGGAGGGTTTGGGAGTTGATTCTGCATAGGGAAGGATTAGCACCCCCACGATGCCCTAAATCGGTACCATCTAGCCATAGATTATATCAGTTTTAGTTTTCTTGATTTTAATTTATCACTATTTGTATATAATCCCTTTTTATAATGCATAAAATTTGAAAATAATAGATTCGATTTTTGCAAGAAAAGTTCAAATACCATTATGTAACTTAGAGGAGTGACAAAACTTTTTAGATTTCTTTTGAAAAGGATGTTCTATTTGAGCATAGGATGGATACTTACACAAAACATTGCCTCAATAATTTGAAAAGATTTAGTTGAAGAAGTGAATGCAAAAGTTGTCACCAAGGAAAGAAATGTATGCGCAAGACATAAATAAATATAATAAATATTGTGTAAAAATAAAACACATAAAACATAGAAAGAATGATCGGTTGAAATGTATCTCGTAGTTGTCATCAATTATTTATGAATAACCAAATTGACACCTTTGACATGTTTTGGATTCGTTGGTCACTTAAGGCATGAAAACCTAGGTTTTGGTTGAAAAATACGAGGTGACTTAGGAAAGAAAAAATTTAATTTTTAATGAAATTTTAAAAAATTGAGGTTGAAAAATCTATATAGATGAAAAATTAGGTAATTTTGGAAAATGATATATTTTTGGGTATTTTTGATAAAGAAGTGGATTTTAAAAATTAAAACCTATAATTTAAATAAAAGGATAAAATTAACCTTTTTTAAAGTGCATGGGCCTTGATTCGAGCCTAGTTGAACCCTTGCATAACTCAAAATTTCATGTGAAACTCGAACTCATCTCGAGGCATTTGAATGCCTTGAGAAAGTGATTCAAGAAAATTGCTGGGCTTTGCAACACTAAGAACAGGGACAGCTTCACGCTGTTCACATTCCCAAATTTATTTCATACTCATCCAAAGGTTTGTAGGTGAAAACAAGATACGATTAGAAAGATGACTTGGCAGGGATTAATAAAAAAAATGCAGAAAATCTTTAAAATTTTCCTTTTGGGAGAAAATAAATTTTTAAATTAGACTTAATTCAGCACTGATATTTGTAAGGAAGAGGGCGAACAAATTTTGAAAAATCATCTTAGGTTTATTCAAACTTGAAAAATCATAAAACGTGCTATCCGAAAAGGGAATTTCATAAAGTATTTGAGAAAAAACCATCTCATGGGCTATAATAGGCCAAATATATTGCTGATTGCTGATTTTAGGTGTTCCAAACAATGAAAGTTTAAAAAATCAAAACTCCCTTATCTGAGCACATCCAAAGGCAAGCAAGATAGGTAATTCAAGGCTTTATTAGGAAAAATACTATAAAACTTAAAACAACCATCTAGGGTTCAAAAATAATTTTTTAAGTTACGGTTACAATGTTGCCATTGTCAAAACATAGTTGTCTCCCATATTTGGCTGCCCTAGGCTTGTATTATGGTCTTGGACATTGGAATGCACATCAATAAGGGTCCATGGTAGCGGAATTTTTTATCCACTCAAAGTCTAGGGGTAATGGGCAAGTGAACGATCCAATATCCATACCATTTGAATCACAACACAAGGGTTGAACATAAGGTATTCAATCAAACGCTTTATAAACTAGAAAATTTTTAGGGGCTAAAAGTAGATTTTATTTAGTGTTGTTAGGCTATGAATCCAAACATAAAAATGCTTGATTTTACCCTAAGGTTGAAGTATCAGCATAATGAAAACATTAAATCAAGACTAATCCTTATTGTTTGAGGTTAATCTTGATTTAACTTTGGATAGTTTTATAAAAACATAACCTTACTCAAAACATTATTTTAAACCTTTAAATATCCTTTTTTTCCTTTCTTAACTCAAAGTTGTAAATTTTTTATCTTTTTAATTTTTTTTCTATTTTTTGTTGGTTTTAGCTTACTTTCTTTCCCTTACTTGCCATGGATTATAAGAAAGAAAACAAGGATGAGCTTTAAGGTTGTGTAAGAGATGAAAGAGAGTTTGGAAAAGGAAAATGGATGAAAATGATGATTTTGGTAGGTTTCTCCTAGGTTATTTTGGGAGCTACGAAAATAGTGAAAAATGAAAGTGTTTATGGTTTGTGAATGTTTCTTTCTTTGCTGAGCTAAAGTTGTTTTATGTCTATGTGAATAGCAAAGTAGCAAAGCATGGTTTGAGCATTTTTCACTAAAGAAAAAAATTTAAACTTTCCATGTGTACCCAAGAGTCTTTAAGCACTACACTCAGAATTTTTTATCACCATTGGTTAGACCAGCCAAAGGGGTGGAGCAGACTACTATATAGTCTAAAAGTGGAGAAAAACCAATTTCAACCTTGAAAAAAACCACATTTGTCATGAAAATGTCCCATTTCCAAGCTATTTGGCTTTAAAAAAAATCAATAAAACTCAATCTTAAACCTAAAGGTAATGCCTGGCATGAATTTGAATGTTTTATGGAGCTAAAAATGTTGCCAAACTCATATTTGAATCAAGGCTGTAGTTGGGAAAAAATGACATGATTTAGGCAAAATGCCTAGACGTATTAATACAATAGTCATGATATTGATACATCAAGCTTTTTTGACCAAATGTATTAATACACATGGGAAATGTATCGATACATCGGTATCTTTGCTTGCATATATCAATATATTCACTCATGTACCGATAATTTTTGGTCTAAAATCCTTATTTTGTTATTGGCAAGCCATGTATCGATACATTGGCTAAATGTATCGATACATCAAGTGTATGTATCAATACATTACCTTTAGGTATTGATGCTACCTAATGTTTCTCAAATTTGGTGATACAATCACCATGTATCGATACATTAAGGTCAATACAATACAATTAATTAAAAATATAGATTTTGCTTACTCTTGGCTCCCCGAACACCTTACCTCAATTAGGATGATGAGAAATGGATTCGTACTTGCATGTTTGGCTTTGATGATGCCTCATGATGCTTACATAAAAACTTAGGCAAAATTGGGTATCTACTCACACCATATCAATTAACTATTTTCTTATAATTAAAAAAATTTAAGTTATTAAGTCCATAAAAAAGAAAGGAAAAATTACTTTTTTACTTGATAGAGTATCAAAAAAATTAAAGGCTTATTTTCCAAGAAAAAAATTAAGAGTTTTATATCCTTTTCTCTCTACAAGTCCTCTCCAAAGTTGCTCTATTCCACGTTGCAGATAAAACTCGATTTTTTTTACTTCATCCAGAGAATAAAAACTAGTTTGAAGGTCAAATCGATTTGACCTTTGGTTTTTTTGTAACTCATATTAAAAAACAACAACATAAATTTAAAATAATTCAAAAAATTAGAAAAATTATATATATGATTCTCATTTGAAACTAAAATAGAGAGCTAATTAGTTAAATTTTAAAATCAAGACATTCAAAATTATAAAAGATATCATCTTTCAACATTCTTATAACAAGCTTAAAGCTATTAGTATAGATTAAATCTGCAATCATAAAGCCATTAAGCCCTTACAAAATAATTTGTCTAAATTAGAAATAGATAAAAGGATAATTTGTCCAAGCTAAAAGTTTTCTTATGTATCACAAAACCATTAACCCATCACATAATACATATTTGGCCTTACACAGTATAAAGCTGTGTTCATAGTAAAAACCCATTAATACAAGCTACCAGTTTATTACATATCTTAAAATTTAGGAATTTAGCAGAGAAATTTCTCAAACCTCAGCAATGTGAAAGAAACGAACTAGAAGAGATAAGAAGAAAGAAGATTTAATTGTCTGACTGTCAAATGAAGTAAAAGATGAGAAGTCATCAAAAAGAATAAGAAGGTGACTGGTTGTGTGACTATCAAGTGAATTGAGGGGAGAAATAAAAAAGGCCCAATGGTTAATAGTCTACTTCTAAATTGTTGGGTTTCTTAAATGCTAAAGCTTTAAGTAGTTTAGGTTAGGCATCCAACTTGGGTTAAAAAATCTAAAAACAATGGGCAATGGTGTAGTTGGGTTACAAAAAGCCCAAAACCTTTTAAAATAATTACCGTGATAAATTTTAATGGGTTTTTTTGGTTCCCAGTTTTAGGTTTTTTTCTAGCTTTTTTTTATTCAATAAATTTTTAATATCAGAGTTGAATCGCTAGACCTGCTGGTTACTAATTGAGTTAGTTTAATCGACTGGTTTGGTCTAGTTTTTTAATCAATGACTTCATCATTTGCTTCATCATTCCTTTTTCAATAATCATACCCTTCTATCCATATTTTTAAATTCTCCATTTATTTTTTTAGGAAATTAAGATTAATTTTTAAAGAACCACATGATGCTTTAAACTTTTCAAATATCTGTTGGTTTTTTATTGTTGAATGCCTTGAAAACGTTGTCTTTATGGATTCATTTGATTTTGATAACATGAAAATAGAGAAAGTTACAATAATAAGAAGGTACAACCAATTTTGAAGCTTACTGAAGGTTTTTTGTTTTTGGAATTATTTTTTGCTTTGCTAGTTTTAGTGTGGACCTTTGAGCGTGTGCCTTTTTACTGTCAAAATCTTTTGAGAGTTCATTTTGAAACTTGGTGGAGTCATTATGAGTTTGTTTTTCTTTTTTTGCATTTATAATGTGATCATTGTACTCTTTTTACTAAGTCCAAAATCTTAGGAGACTGAAGCTTGTTGGGCCCTCAATCTTCCATCTTTCTATTTTTTCTTTTGTAAAAAGTATGATCACTAGCAGTCAGCCTTTTTTATTCGTAATTTCCTAGATTTTTTTGTTACATTTATTTCTTGTCTGGATTTTATAGATTTGTTTAGTTTTTGCTTTAGATTATATGTGTTAATGGATTTTTTCAATTATAATTACCTAAAGATTTTTAATTTTCATCAAAAATTTGTTTCTATTATCATTAAATGAAAAATGTAAGTCAAATATCAACAGCAAAACGCATGGAGAAAAAGTTTAATGTTCTCACATAGGTTATGAGGTACATCAATAGTAGATACTAATAGTATTTTTTTTTTGTTTTTACTTCCACCATATTAATTTTTATGTCAACTTTGTAGCATGCAAGTTATAATTTCTACCGTAAAGTTCTTATTTTTTTTAGATTTCTCTGAGAATTTTGGTAGTACTTGATAACATTTATAGAAGCCTTTTATACAATACTTGTTGAATTAGAGTAAGATGGATTATCATGGAATGATTAATAAATAAAGAAGCATATGCATAAAAAAAAGATTTAATGTGTTATAGGAAGTGACTTGTAAAATGCTAGAATAAGAGGAAAAAAAGGGAATAAAGAGAAGAAAAAGAAAAAAGTAATCAAAACTTTCATATTTATAGATTCTTTATACATTCTTTTGCATATATGTATTATAGGGAGTGCTGATAGAATTTGTTATGGCCAATAGAAAAATGGACAACTGTTCAGTTTTGTTGCTTTGGCTTGGCTCAACTACTTTTCATGCTTTTAAATTTTTAGTTATAGCTTCTTCTTATAGTAGCGTGGTACTAGCTCTTTTTTTTCTTGTATCAACCTCAGTCTTCAACTATTTTTCATCATTTTTTTTTTGCATTCATTTTCTTTTTGCTACCTTTCCATTTTCTTCAATGACTAATTCCATTACATAATGTTTCTAAGTGGAAGTTGTTTTAAAATAGTTTCTTATTATTGATAGTTTTAGGTTGATTTTAAGATTTTCTAGAAAAGGTCTATAATGTATTTGTTTTACCTTTTTTTTTCCTTCCATAGTTTGTAGAATCTGGTGATTCTTAAAGAGCAAAAGCTTTTAAGAGTCAGATGGAAACTTTTATAGTTTCTAGAAAAAAAAAACTATAATTTATATTTACAAATCTATTTGTGTCAAATGGTTTGGAAACTTTCAACTCCAGAAAGATGATTAAATTGTTATACTTCTAAGGCATATAAGGCTCTATTTGGTTTCGAGAAATATTTTTTGTTTTCATTTTCTATTTTCATTTAAAAAAAATTAAATTTTACTTTTTTAATTTTGAAAATGCATTTGATTTAAGAAAATGAAAATCAGTTTTCAAAAATAAAAATAGTGAAAACTTATTTGGTAACTACATGTATTTTCAAATTTTAAAAAGATCGAAGGTTTATATTTATGAATTTAGCTATAAAAAATAGTCAATATTTCATAAATTCTAAGCTCCTCTTGTTTAATTTTTTATGTTGATTTTTATTTATTTACTATATATTTTATAAATTTAAAAAATTAATTAGCACTTATTGTTATTTTACTTGTAAATGCAATTTATAAAAAAATTATGTTATTATGACTTCTAAATTGATATGAATTTAAATGTAAATTTTTATTATAATTGTACAAAAAGTTTAAACTATTTCATATAATATTTTAAAAGTAATAATATTTTTAATATTTTATAAGATTTTAAAAAGGTTGATTTTTACTTGAATATTCTAAAATGGTCTAACAAAAATCTATTTAATTTTATAAGTATTGGTTGCAATAGTTGACATAGATTATTTTATAAGTATTGGTGGTAATAGTTGACACACATTATTGTGGGTTCAAACTTGAGTTTTTTTTTATGTACAATTAAAAATTTTAAATTCTCTTATTTTCACTTTTTTCATTTTTCCAAATGTTTTCAATTAAAATGATAAAAACATTTCTTTTTTCTTTTTTTTTATTATGACTCATTTTCATTTTCCAAAAAGTATTTTATTTTTTGAGCCAAACCATTTTTCTCAACCATTTAGTATTTTTCTATGAAAATGAAATAAAAAAAACTTTTATTTTCTTAAACAAATGCACGATAAGGTTCTTGAAATTGTTTTCCTGATTTATTAATATATGGTTGAATGAAGGCTAGAATGGCAGCATGGCTAATTTGTTATAGTGCCTATATTCTCTTCTTACTTATTGCATTATATATGCAGGTTTTGCATCATTCATACTGCATAGGAATCCATTACCTACCTTAGGTTGCCTCTTTTATGTTTTGATTGAGACTATAAACGATAATGAATCTTATAATGGCAAATCTTTGTCAATTGGTTCTAATTCACGTTTTTGTACTAAATTTTCTCGTTTGCACCTTTTTACTATCCTTTGACTCCACCATTCAAAATAGGAAAGATGCATAAACATAATAAAAGTTTGAATAATGATTGCAAGATAAAACTATTGAAATCAACTAACAGTTAAAACTTATTTCTTGAATTTTGGCTACCAAAAGAACTTATTTATTTCTTGAATTGCACATTTTTGATGATTGTTTACTTGGTGTTATCGAATCATCTTTTGTTAACTAATTTTATGATAGCAATCCATCTGTATTTAGATTCTTATGAATTATGGTATTTCTTCCTAAAAAGAAAAAGATCATTACATTAGTATACAATTTTTATAGATTGATTCAAATATTTATTTTTTGCTATTGATGCTCTTCGATATTAACCCATAAGAATTCATACATGGGGAACTTAAGGCTTTCTTACTTACTCAATGCAAAAGTGGTTTCATTTCTGATGATGTTCTTACACTGGATATAAACCAAGCACCTTTCTTTTGGCATGTGAGATTTCCATTCCAATGCCACATATTTCTTACATACTTTTCAATTAATAATCATTAGGGATACTGATAATCTCCTTATAAATGGATGTTTGTCTTACGTTGCAAGGTGCGACAGAAAGCATTAAGGATATTGACACTTAATTTTGTCTGGGCCCCTTTCCCTAATACTTTAAAAATATTCGAGACCAAGAACATAGTGGCTGCCTGGTGAGGGTAGGCTTCTTTCAAGTGGACTGAACATTTTCAAGACTTTTTCAGTCATATCTAAATGGCTGCATGTGTACGTGACAAAAATTGTTATTTCAAACATTGTAAAGAATAAATCTCGAATAAAAAGACGAATATCAGAGGAAAAAATTAGCTTTTTAATTTATTCTTTTGAAATTTTGAAATTTATTTTAGCAGATGTTGTCATGGTTAAATTTTCCATTTTTATGAATTTTTTGAGAATTTTTATAAAATTTGAAAAGTTGACTGTCGTATATTTTTATTGATACTCATGCATATTTATGCAGATACTCACTTTGAAAAATAAAAAATATTCAAGGGAAAATTTGTATTAACATTATTTACCATGAGATATCAAGTTCTCAATTTTGGGACTTAAATTTAAATTTATTACAGTATCACAAATATCATACTTGTGAAGATTTTTCAAGTAATATTTGTTTTGAATTTCAAGCTTCAATCTTTAATTATTTTTATAAATTAATATTTTGATTAATGTGTCGGATAAAATTTATTTTTATAAAATTTAACATATTTTTGAAAGTTTCTTGTTTTCAAGACACAGACTTTTCAACTTCATACATTTTTCGGCAAGATTTTTTCTAAGTTTATAATTTTTAAAATTCTTAAAATATTTTCATTAAATTCATCTTAAATTGGTTTTTGAAAATTTAATTTATTTTATGCGTTTTGTAATTTTTTCCTAAATAATAATTTTCTTTCAAAAGGATTTTTGCTCTTAAAATTTTACAAGTTTGGATTTTTTTAATTATCTTTTTCTTGCATATAAAATTTCTTAAAAAATCCTTTTTGAATTTTTATACGAAAATTTTAATAATTTTATTTTTAATAGGTCAAAATTTTTTTTCCATTTTATAGGCCTTGTAACCCGTTAATTTTTTTAATGGGCCCGATAAGCTTAATAACTTTTTGGCAAGCCCAATGAGACAATTTTTTGTTTTCTAATAAGTCCAAAAGCTTATTTTGATTAAATTTTTAATTAGATTTGTTAAGTGAAATTTTATTCCTTAAATACATAATTTTTTAAATTTGTTACAATTTAGCTCTTACAATTTGTTTTTATTAGAATTAATTTTTCTCTCTCTCTCTCTCATTTTTCTAAATGATGATGTCATGCATGACATCATCATGCAAAATGACAAATTCTGTAATTAAAATCTTATAAAAAATGGTAGAAACTAGTGGAGAATCCTAGGCCATTTGGCCAAGGAAACTTCTTTTAATCCTTGGATGATTCTCTTCCTTGAAGGAAGAAAAGAAAATTTTCATGAGAGGGCTTTAGCATTCCATAAGAAAAAATCACTAAAAAAAATCAAAATTTTTTAATTTTTATAGCTTTTTAGGGTAATTTCTCTTGCAAAGTTTTTATTTTTGTTCATTTTATGCTTGATTCTTTCTTTTAATAAGCTTTATGATTACTTGAGCTAATGGATTTTGATCATTTTGAAAGATCAAGTATGGAACAAAGTTTCTTAATTTTGTTGTTTTATTTAAATTTTATTAGCAATAAGTTGATTTTTATCATAATAGTTTGCTTTTATTTGTAGTTATATTGCTATTTTCATGTATAAATTTTTGTGTTGATTTATGTTGATATATTTATTATTTATTATGTTTTTATGCATTTTTATGCTTGAAAAAATTATAACATGTATGTATATTAACAATCATGAAAATACGTGATAGAAAGATTCATTTTTAGTTGAAATAACATGCTGGCCAAAAATGATTAAGGCCTTTGGATAATTTTTATGCTTAATTTTATGGTACTTTTATTATTTTGTTATATTTTAAATTTGTAAAGGCATAAAAATAATTTTCTCCAAATTTTCAAGGCCTTGGAAGGATATTTCCATGCATGGCCGAACCTGAGTGATTTGTGATGTTTTCATTTTTAGGTTATTTTGTAATATAAAAATATACAAAAACTGTAAAAAAAATTTTTGTGGCCATCCAAGCATGGCTGAATCTAGGTTGATATGTTTAAGAGTGTTTTTCATATATTTTTGATATGTTTAAGTGTGTTTTAATCATTAGGGGCCTTTTTGTAATTTTTTTAAAGTTTAAGGACTTGTTTACAAAATGGTACAAAATTTGTTTTAAGGCCATAGATGTTTGGCCGAATACTTCATATGGATTTTGATGTGTTTTTCATATTGATTTTAATGTGTTTTATGTTGTCTTGTTATGTATATATCACATAGGAACCATATTGTAAAAATTAAAAAGTTTTGTTTTAAGGCTTATCATGTTTGGCCTAACCACTTGTAAATCTTTATGGCCATTTTTCATGTGTATTTAACATATTTGAATGTGTTTTATATATTTTTAACTGTTTTGGGTTTTTTTTTTGCAATTTTAAAAAGTTTAAGGACTAATTTGGAAAACTTGAAAAAAATTGCTATAAGGCCATAAGTAGTTTGCTAAATGCTTCTTATGATTTTTGACATGATTCTATAATTTTTTTTTGCATTTTGTGTTTAATTATGAGTTTATTTTGTATAAGACTAAATTGTAGAGTTTGCAAAGTCTAGGGATCATTTAGAAAAACCTTGTATTTTAGAGTTAGTGAAATATTTTTGACATTTTAAGAATATTTCTAGCATTCCTCCAGTCCTCCAAAGGGGCGTAGGAAGTATTAAGTCTTTTTGTATTCCTTTGGTTTTCCAGTAGGGGTACGAAATGCAATTTTAAGAAGTTTGAGGACCTATCAACAATTTTTACATTTTAGGTCACTTTTGTTGTCTAAGTTACCTATTTAGGGTAAAATTATCATTTCATAACACTATTGAATCCTCTAGATTACTGGGTAATTCTATGTCTAAGGTATACAGTATGAATAGGTTTATTTGTCTATGAAGTTATCAGGTCCTTTAGAGGTACTGAGATATTTTCATGTTGAAGGTGTCCACAAGGGTATTTTATTAATTTACATTAAAACCAAGTCCTATATGATTACTGAGATACTTTTATGTCGAAGATATACAATAGAATAAGTTCTTTTTTCTATGAAGTTATTGAATCTTTTTAGGTACCAGGATACTTATACGTCAAAGGCACACTTTATGAGTATTTTACTAATTTCTCCTAAAACCAAGTCCTATGTGATCACCGAGATACTTATATGTTGAAGGTGTATAATAGGAATAGTTTTCATTTATGATGCCATTAATTCCTTTAGAGGTACTAGGATACTTTCATGATAAAAGTATACCTCAAGGATATTTTTATAATTTTGCTTACAACCAAGTCCTTTGGAGATACTAGGATATTCTCATATCAAAAGTACTCTAAAGGACATTTTGGTCTTATCGACCATGTTTAAGTCCTTAGGACAAGTTTTGTACGTGCAGTCGAAACCAAGTCTCAAGACAAATTTTAATTATTTATTATAAAATTAAAAATTTTAAATTAAGGCAATGTCTTCAATGTTAAAATAGTACGTGAAATTTCTCTTAATATATGAGAAAGGTTTTACGGTTTATTTTAATAATGATATATTCTTTTCAAAAAGAAAATTGAGATTTTTCAATTTTCATAAAAATAAAATCTTTTCTATTCCTTTGACTTTCTAGTGGGGTACAAAAGATATTTTGATTTTTGAAACCTTTCATATCCTCGGGCTCTCTAGTGAGGTACAAAAGAGAATAATAAAAACCTTTGTGTTTTTCTAGCTTTTCGGAAGGGTGCAAAAGATATTTTGATTTTTAAAAATATTAGAAACTTGATTTTCTCATTCAGAATAATAAATTTGTTTCATAAAATTTTATTTTTAAATATGAGAATTATAATTAAATATAGAATATTGAAACCAAATAAAAATCAGAATTTAAATTAGCACAATGTCAATAAGATACTGATTTTGGAGTATCACGAGAAGGTCAATCCTTGTGATTTTAACCAACTCCTAGACCCTTTCACATGATCTTTGATGTAAGTGCAAACCTCAAAGTTTTTTTTGGGGTTTCGTAACCATAAAAATATAAACATAGATAGGTGGCTAATCTCACCTGGCTAAACTATAATGGTGGTGACTTTAGAAAAATGGTCATTTCATAACGACTATTTAGAGTTAAGTCGAGTAAGCAATTCATCTCAACAACTTAGTCTTCATACATGAAAAATAAAAAATAATATTGATAATGATATGGACCCCTGAAAATTAAAGAATAATGATATATAGATACACACATATATATATGAACAACAGGTATATTTGCCATTTTAAGTCAGATTGATCAGGATTAGCATCCAAGCCATGTTGTGACAAAGTAAAGTTGGTGTTGTTTACAAATATGATTTGCATTGCTTGTCCAAAGGATTCACAATCTTGTGGAGGATAGACTTGCTCAAGGGCCGGGCTACTTGCCCAAGCCTGAAGGTCTGCCTGATATTTGTGAGGGTTTGGACAAACGCATTAGGCTCAAAAAATGGGCTTGGACAAAAAAAATTAGCCTCGATTAAAACATAGGCCGGGCCTTAGGTTCAACTTTTAAAGTCTGAGCTCAGCCCAGCTCGACCCATTTTAGTATTACATTATATATATTTATTTTATATTTTATGTATTATGTAATTTTTGTCATATAAACAATACATATATATAATA
>JBBYHL010325370.1:10064-20996 GCA_038381835.1 Adansonia madagascariensis
GCTGAAGCATCAATTATATTGTGATTTCTGAACTGAAAAGGTAATAACCATTAGCAAGAGAGTTGGGAAGGGAAATAATGGGATGTTGGAGCATTTATGTATGATCTTGTGATACTTGTCCTAGTGTAGGGATGAAATTGCTTTTATCAACTTGTGTTGTTGTTTTGACTTGTATGAGTCTGAGAAGTTCATAAATAAAGTAATCTGTGAATTTTTGCGTGTTATTATAGTAAATGCGAGCTAATCTTAAGGTAGTATCCAAACAAATAAAGAATAAAAAAAGGAGAAAAGAAACCCAAAAAAAAAAAAAAAAAATCAGTATGGAGCACTGAGATCCTAAAGCTCCGCCAAGGAGCTTTCTTTTAAATTACAGTGGTTATCTTCATCTTGGAGATTGCGCAAATGCTTTTCTATTCTTTATTTGGAGGTTGTTGAGTATAACTGTTTCACAAATGTGTTTCTTGTGTTACGGCTATGCTTTTGCCCGTGGATGCTTTCTTGTGCCTTCGGATGGTATGGTATTATGTTCCAGTCGTAGGTTTTAGGTGGTCAACATGTGATACATCTTGGCAAACTATTGGAACTTACAGGGAACTGCCATAAAATTGTGATCCTGTATACGAGGCATTTGAGTGAATCTTTGCCATGTCATGCATTTTATCTGATTAATGATTACATTTTTCTCAATAGCTGATTCTTCATACCAAATGAAGCTGCAAACCGTATAAAATTGACTGGATTCCACTTTCATAGGTGAAACTTAAATTTGCTAGGAGGCTGCAAATACTGGTGAAATGATGTCACGGACATCAAGTCACTATCATTTTCTCAGTCTTGGATCATTTGTAGAATTATTAATTTGAATTATTTTTATGATTAAATGACATTCAGAAAGC
The DNA here is from genome assembly GCA_038381835.1 of Adansonia madagascariensis. Taxonomy (NCBI): domain Eukaryota; kingdom Viridiplantae; phylum Streptophyta; class Magnoliopsida; order Malvales; family Malvaceae; genus Adansonia; species Adansonia madagascariensis. Next base: position 10,961 of record JBBYHL010325370.1, read on the forward strand.
ATCTCAGACTGTCTCTTTTTCAATAATCAGCTTGTCTTATAACTGACATTCTCTTGGTCTGTTAGGTCCTTCCTTTGTGGTGGGTCTACTGGGTTGTTCATATATGCCTACTGTTTGTACTATTACAATGCACGATCAGACATGTCAGGCTTCATGCAGACCTCATTCTTCTTTGGGTACATGGCTTGCATTTGCTATGGCTTCTTCCTCATGCTCGGGGCCATTGGCTTCCGTGCATCTCTGTTCTTTGTTCGTCACATTTACCGCTCTATCAAGTGTGAGTAGGAAGTTGGATAGTATATTCCCTGTAGACAAGAGGTGCGCACATGATTTATTTATTTATTTTATTTCTGGGAAGCAACTGCTTAATTATGGAAAGATTTGATGATGATGATGATGATGATTGGTAGCATCTTTTGTATTACAGAAAGGGCAGATTGGGACAATGTGCTTCAGACGAGCAATGGAAGCGCCATGTGTTGTTAGAGGGAGCTAATATTGGAGTATTATATGAAACATGAACTATCTAAACCTTGTTTGGTTAAGATAGCCAGATGAGGTTATAGAAACGCTCGTATTTCTCACTTCTCCCTTTCTTTTTCCTTTTTGGTTATGTTTTTGTTTTTTAATCGGGAGAAGAATCACATTGATTAGGATGCTTTGTGAAGAACTTTGTGTTATTATTTTGTACGCTTATCTTAATCTTCACCGTGTTAGCTCTATAATCAATAATATTTTATATCAAATGCTAGTTTCGTTGCATATGGCGTTGGAAACTGATTCAGAATGGACACCAAATTATCACAGGTTTTTATGTTTGTAAGCTCCAGTTACAAAATGAATGAATGAATGAAAATCTGCGCATCCTATTTTTGCTTTGTTGGCCGTTCTTGAACGGCTTTGCCAACCAGTCAGCAGCCGCTTTGTTCAGTCAGAGAGATTTTAACATCCTGAAAAAAACTTGTTCAGAAAATCAATAATCATCCGATACAATAAAATAAAATAAGGCGGCTATCACTTCGATAATAATCTCTTCCTTGATGGCATAGCAGATTCATCAGCTTCAGCATTACCGCATGGGATATTGCCAAATTTTTATATTAAGAAATCGATCACGGCGAACAAAATTCATAGCTTACAAGATCTGATAGCATAATTGTTGATCAATACAGGTGTCAGAAATGAATACTTAAAGGGATTTTTCCCTAGCCAATTAGTTGTGGCGAATAAGTCAAGAGCAGTTTTGCTAGCCATCAGTTGAGCTAACATTACATACAATTCTTGAACTTCTAAGGGACTAGAGAAAATAGCATGGAATGGATAAAACCCGAAGAGTCTTTTAGTACGCCTCCACACCCTCACAATTCCAGAAGCCCCTTAGAGAACAAAACATTAGCGGCCTATTTAATTTTCTAGAGAAAGGAATTAAGCATTTAATCAGATTTCCCCATAAATCCAATTAGCATTAAATTAATCCATTTATCCAGTGCAAAGACTTCAGTTTAACCAAGATAAAACCCATCAGTTGACTACTTTCTTCTTTCTTTCTTTCTTTTTTTTTTAATTTTTAATTTTTAATTTTAATTATTTATTTTTTGTGTGTGTAACACCACTCATTTCTTGCTAGCCACTATAAGTTGGGCTACCAATTATACTAAACTTAACCTGACAGGAAAAATCAGGACTATTATACTTAAGTTTCAGTATACTCAATTATTATATTCAAGTTTCAATATTTTCCCTCATGCTGAATGAATAATTAATGGATTACCATTTGGACCTAAGTGTAAATGAAATATTGAAGCTTATGAAGGATTAGAACAGAAATGCACAAACTGATGCACAATAAGACATTGGATGACAAAATATTAAACCAACAACATGGTTGTCAAGTTTCAAGCTTGAAAGCTTGAGTCGATACCATGTTAAATTGATTCATTAATTATCCCAAAAGCTTAAGTTGATAGAAAATAACTCAACTATTATATTTATATTTCAACAGCCACAGAGACCAAAGAATAGTAGCCACAGCAATACACCACCAAGATTTGAATGCTCCACTAAATGGTGTATTAAACATCAGAGTAAAAAGTGTAAAGATAAGGGGTAATACCAACATACCTTCCACTAAGAGAAAAATTAGATGAGAAATTCGAGGACAGTTGAGGAAAGTGTGTGAACAAGTTTCATCAGACTCGTTGCACCATGGGCAAATGAATTCATCATTTAAAAGGAAGATTGAGTTCTCGATTGATATATGACCTAGATTTAGAACAATGAGGTTGCTCATAGAATGGCTCTTGTGGAGTTGACGGAATTGAAGGAGTAATTGCAATAGTTCTTGGATAAAGGTTTCATTAAACCTTGTGTGCCACCTTAGGGTGCTCCAATTTTGTTTGTCAAGAAGAAAGATGGTAGTACAAGACTTTACATTGATTACCCCAGACTTTAATGAGGTAACAATCAAAAACAAATATCCCTTACCTTGAATTGATGGCCTTTTCGATCAATTGCAAGGAGTGTAAGTCTTCTAAAAAATTTAATCTTCACTCTAGTTATCACCGGTGAGGAGTAAGGTGGAAGACATCCATAAAACAATCTTTAGGATGAGGTATGGAATTATAAGTTCTTGGTAATGTCGTTTGGGTTGACTAATGCTCTAGCAGCATTCATGGATCTAACGAATAGAGTGTTTAAACAATTCTTGGATTGATTTGCGATGGTTCTCAGTGATGATATTTTGGTGTATTCTAAGAGTAAGATATAACATAAAGAGTATACGAGAATAAAGCTACAAATTTTGAGAACAAAGTTGTGTGCAAAATAAAAGAGATATGAATGTTGGCTGAATATTGTTGCATTTTCAGGTCAAGTAATTAATAAAAATAATGTTTCTGTCGGTTTTTAGGATGTGAGTCTGACTTTTTTAAAAAAGCAAACCCGATTAATTTTGATTAATTGGAAGAAATCAAGGTGCATATCATAAAAATATTGAATTAGTAACCCTAGTGGTAGTTATGGTTTATATGGATTATAGGTCCTCAACATATACTTTAACTAGAGTTTTGAACTTGGTAGACTAAGGTTGCTAGGTGAGTGACCTAACCAAATTCCATTCGTTTTGCAAAATATATAAATATATATATGTTTGAATAAATCAAAAAATGATTTTGTATTTTTTTTCATGCAAATGGATCATATATGGATTATTTTGAATAATATATTATGAATATGATAATGATTTAAAAACTATGAGTTGGTTATTTTATTATGCTTTGAATTTGTCTTGAAATTTCACATTGAGAAATATGCTTGATATGAATATGACTGTGAGGAATATTCTTGGTTATTATGGTTTTGAAATCTTATATATGATTTGGATTGAAATGGTTACTTTTTATTTGAATTTGGTTATTTTTTGCACCCTACCATTACGATGAATAATAATGGTACTATATGCAAGCATTACACTCTGCCTCTTGGAGGTTGCTTTTGAATATGGACCTTACCACTAAGATGAAAGTGGTCGTAGCCCAATGTTCTTTGACTTGGCTATGTTTTGGATCCTATCATTTGGGACGAATACAATGATGTACATGCTAGCATTTACTTAATCTGTTTGAAGTTACATTAGAAATATGGATCTTGTCACTCAAGTGAAAGTGATCGTAGCCCAATGTTCTTTGATCTAGCTACGTTTTGTATCCTGCCATTAGGGACGAAAACAATGATGTAAATACCAGAATTTACTTAACCTCTCTGAAGGTGCATTATGAATATGAATCTTGCCACTAGGGTGAAAGTGTTCATAACCCAATGTTCTTTGGTCTGGCTATTTTTTAGACCTTACCAATAGGATGAATACAACGATGTACATGCTAGCATTTACTTAACTTGTTCAAGGTTACATTATAAATATGGACCTTGCCACTAGGTGAAAATGGTTGTAGCTCAATAAATTTGAATTTAAATCTATTTTATGAGTTTATATGTGAATAATAATTTTAATATATAACCCTTACCATTTACATTATTAATTTCTTAATATCTTTTTCTTTGAATCTAAAATCTTTTTTATTATCAGAAAATTATGAATAATTATTAAATGATAAAGTTTTGATTATGGAATATGTATTATAAAAATATGGTTTGGAAATACTCTTAAGATGATTTTGCATCTATATGTTTATAACAAATGTTGACCCGAGCGGTTGAAGATGTTTGTTACTCCCTAACTATTTATGCTCATTTCCTTAATTACAATTTTTTTAAGGAGCAACACTAGCTAGTTCTACCATTGAGGGATTCAGGATTGAAAGGCTGTTGCTAGCAATTGGAATATTCTAGAGCTTTAGACTTATTATTTTGATAAATAACTTAAAGACTATTTTTTTTAGTGAAACCACCAGTATCTGAAAGCCCACTGGTCTCCGATTAATCCAGCTCTAGCTGACTGAGGTCCCATAATGAGGGTAGAGCTCTTCCTGCGAGGGTGCTTCCATACACATGACTCATACCCAAGATCTTGTTTAAAGGGAAGAGAGTACCTCTCACTCCAACGAACCACCCGTTGCTAAAGATTTCAAAATCTTCCAATGGATTATTTATGATGTCTTAGATTTATGTGACTGAACTTAGGTATATCTTGGAGTTTTTAAGTAATGGTAACAAGTAAAAGTTGTAGAATCTATAAAACTTGTACAATTATGTAGTGGTTATTATGTCTTGGACTCGAGATATAAAATAATTGGCTTATAGAAAAAATGATAGCTAGCTGATCCCATATTTCCTTGGCATTATCACATAAGGACACCCGGTTGTACTCATTTGGCCCTAATGCACAAAAGAGTGTGTGCATTGCCTTGGCATTGAGATGAGCCATTTTGGCGTCTCTTTCATCCCATTTACTTTCCTCTTTTTGGACATACTATCTCTTACCACCTTCATGGGGATGGTTGGACCATTCATGATTATCTTTCACACTTAATAATCATTGGCTTGGACAAATAACCTCATCCTCGTCTTCCAGTTTGCATAATCTTCTCTATTAAAAAGAGGAGGCCTCACGATTAAATGTCCTTTAAGCCTCATTCTGAAAATATCACCACTAGCCATTTGCTTGGTCTATTGTGGATCCTTGCTTAAGGATGTTAAGCCTATAAGAATGAGACACAAACTCTGATACTGATTGTTAGGCCTTAAATGTGGTGATAGAAATCAAGAGCGAGTTAATTGATTTCTAAATAACTTTTCAAAATTAAAACTTTAAATATATAAGTTGAGAAATTTCGTAGTGAATAACTTGGAGTTGCAAGATAGTGAAATAAACAAAGTAAATAGGTAAGGAATAAAGAAGCAAACACAACGATTTATAAAAGTTCGACCTCACTTGTCTACGTCCTCTCACTTTGCCTCACTTATCGAGAAGTTCGTAATTCACTATCTCGAATTGATTACCTTTCAAGGACAAGGTATAACCTTTACAACTTCCTACCTTTTCTTTGGGCTAAAATACAACCTCTTACCTATCTTTATAGTAGAGATAGAACCCTCTATCTTTTATGGCTGAGATTCCCTACTTTCAAAGGCTAAGTAGAAGCTTTTCTATCTTTTAAAGCTAAAATAGTAACCTCTTTCTCTTTAAAGGCTAAGATAGCAACTTCTCTATCTTTTAAGGCTGCGATAGAAACATCTCTATCTTTTAAGGACAAGATAGTAACCTCTCTATATGCTCTTTTGCTTCTTGATTCTATACTTTTAGGAGTGGTGGTGATGCTTATTTATAGCCTTGATCTTCAATATGGTCATTGGTAATGATTGACTAAGGTTTGGAGCCATTGGAGCTTCATAATTTCAAGTTACCGCTAAAAAACACTCCTCTAGTCTCAAGTTATATGGTTTGGTATTGATACAGGTTTGAATTTTGTTTGCCTATTTTATTGCATGGTATCGATACCAAATGGTAGTCTTAAAACTTGGTGATTTTTCAAGGCCTGGTATTGATACAAAAAACATCGATAATTAGCTTGCTGTATCGATACAAATGAGAGTTTCACACAAATCTTAGCTATTGCTAAGTATTGTATCGATATTAATGGGGTTGTATTGATTCTTAACATTGTGTATGATACTTGGACTATTTTATCGATACTTATAGGGGTTTTAAGCTTGGTATCAATACTATCATGCATTAAATGATACATACACTAAAAATACCTTATAAAACAAATTTTCTTGACTTAAAACTTACTAAAACAATTCTCAAACATATTCTAAATATCAGTATACATTTGAAACATTTTTCTTTAGAAAATAGTAAGTCTTAAACTAAGTTGAAAATATTAACTTGAAAACATTTAATTACAAGATAATTAAATTTAAGTTTTCATTATATCAAAACCGAGATTAATTCAAAGCTAATAAAGCTAACTTTTAGTAACCAAATGTATAACCAGCAAAAAAATTACAAACGGAAATGGAAATGAAGTTTAAAACATAATCGTTTTTGTTTATATTTTTCCCACGAAAATTTCAATGAAAAATAGGTGCATATACTTTTATGGCAAGATACTTAGTTCTTGCTAATTTACTATATATCTCCCCTTACTAATACAAAAGAAGGATAAAAAAAAAGATCAAAAAGTGGTTGAACGATCACATTTCCAAGAGGCATAACTTACTTGTGGATTTATTATTTGATGATGTTTGGCTTTTGCGTTTTTTAGCTCTAAGAAGAATACAAAGGTAGGTGATGGGACAAATACCCTAAAAGAATAAATTTAATGGAATGTTTATATGAACATAGTTAACAAAAAAATATATATTATAAAAGAAGAAATTTTGTAGTGTAATGTTTATACGAACTTGAGAGCAAAAGTTAAGATCAGTAGTATCACAACCACAATAGGTAGCCCATGTTGTTTAATTCTTTAACTACTGACCAATGATCAATCACATAACTATAAGCTGAGCATAAATAAGAAGAGAATATGTATTTGTCCAGCACTGAAACCAAATAGCGTTGCAAAAGAAAAGAAAATCAAGATCAAGCAGTAGAGCAAATAGTTTGGCGTGATGTCTTTTCAATGACCGTGGTAATAGCTTTTATTGGATTCTTTTGTCTCTCTTTCTTTTTTTTTTTTTTCGAGTCACCCTATAAGATACTTTCTATTCCATTAAACAAATTCAAGCTATAGCAACAATACAAATATAATTTCTCAAAGAAAAGGTAAATAGGCCTTAGAAATGTAAGGTATCAAACTACAAGGCAAGGTTCCAAATATGACTTATACACAGTGGATTCCCAATTTATGGAACTTGTAAAACTACCTGTTTCTTAAAGAAAAAGAATCTAAGCCTGAAAAACCAAACAAATTTTCAAACTGAATGAAATTTAATGCATAAATCTCCAGGTAAAATCCAACAACTTGAAATTAAACCATCACTGACACGTATCAGATGCTTATAAATTCCATATTACATATATCAGTGAAAACGTTGAAAGAAAACCATGTAAGGAGAAATTGTACACAAAGTATTTAGCCATTGATTTTTTTTTTTTTTTTTTTGGCAACGATTATAATTCCTAAATATTTTAAGATTACAAGCACACTTCAAAATTACTGCATATGCAAATGGAAGAAGGCATAATTTTAAACTTTGTATACATTTAAAATAATTAACTCTAGTCAATCATAATTATCATTTAAAATAATATCAAACTAAAAAATTGTTTAAATACTGTATACCTCCTTAAATAAGTCACAGTAGCTTTAGCCTTCAACATAATAGTAATATCATATCAAAGATCAGTTAAAAAGTGAAAATCTAATGCATTGAAATCTAAAAAAGAAACACAATGCATTGAAATCTGAAAATTATAAATGTGAAAAATCTAATCTTTTTTAGTTTCAAGCTTTCAATTAAAATGCCCCAAATCTAACCTTAATTTATTTATAATCGTATAAATTAATAGTAATTTAAGATGACATCATTAACGTAAGCTGCCTAAAGGATAGACCATGGACACGACAATTGAAAAAAAAAAAAAATGGGCCATCCTTTTGGTTTAATCGGCACCTTTCCATACATGATGTTTAAGTTCAACCAATCTCGTAAGTTAAAATTCAAATGGTACTTATGTATGTTAGTACGTGGGGATCTAAAAATATGAAAAATTGACGAAGACTTCAAGGCGTGTAACAATGTTACTTTCTTTAAGATTTTATTCCCCACCATTAATTAGGTATGCAAAAGGGTTACCGGCGTAAAAACCTCGAGGATATAATGAAACCCTATGATTAATGATGTTTTACATTGACGACATCAATCTACTATAAATTAAACAGTATATGACAAGACTACCAAAATTTTATTTGTAGTTTTTAATTTATATCTTTCAAATGAGAAGAGTTTTATTTATAAGAAAATAAATATCTCTTAATGTAGACATAACTTTTCTAAATATATGTTTATTTGGATAATCACACAACTTGATAAATAACCAAGAGATATCACTCTTTATAATTAAAAGAAATAACTTTTGAAGATATAACCTTTGATATTATTTTAAAAATGTTCCAACGGTGAAAATATAAACTAAAAATTAATAGTAACTTTTTTTAAAAAAAGAAAACAGAATTCTAGCCTTTTTGTTTTGAATGGACAAACACATATATACAATTATTGTTGAGATAGACGCTCATGATTTGAAAATCAGTAATATATAGAAAAATAATTCACGTGTGCATCATGTGGTTCAAACTCCAAATATAAGAAAATTAAATAAATAAATAAATAAATAGCATCTCTAATTTAATGCATTGGAATCTGGAAATTATGAATCAGAAAATCTAATCTCATTTAATTTCAAGCTTTAAGTTAAAACGCCCAAAATCTAACCCAAATTTATTTATAAGCGTATAATTTACCAGATTTTTAAAAGCATAAAATCAAACTGCTTACCTTTCTTCGGTGATTCGCCAGTCTCACTCTTTCCAGTGATTTGTCAATCTCATGTTTCTGGTGATTCATCAGTCATATTTTAACAAGAAAAGAAATAAAGAAAAACAAAAAGAACCCATGAAACTACTTAAAGAAAACCAAAAAAAAAAAAAAACTAACGAAAGCATCAAAAATCTTAAAAAGAAGAAATACCCCAATTTAATCTACCATTGATCTTGCTTTTCTTGATCATAATCTTGCATTTTAGAAGTTGGAGATTTTGATCAGCTACACAGAATTTTAGAAGCTGGAAATTTTAAGAAGAACGAGAAGAAAAACCATTAAGAAAGGATTAAAGAAAATTAAATTTTCACCAAAACTAAAGAGAGAGACCATATAAATGAATAGGAAAAGAAGAAAAACAAGATTTTTACTGTATTTTGGTCCATCGAATTATAACATAAAATTCTTGCATGGCATCATTGATCATCTTCACCTTATAGTCATTCATAATCCTAGCAAAAATCAATCCAAGAAAACCCCCAAATTAAAATAACAAAAATAGGTACAACGATAAAGAGATTTTTTTTTTAAGGAAAGTAATTTGGAATAAAAGAAAAAAAGAAAAAAAATTACAATTTAATCAGCTCCATCTCTCGGTGTTTGCTTAGAGGAGACATTTTTTTTTCTTTGGGGGTCTTGAAAGAGAGAGAAACGGAGAAGAGAAATGAGATTCATGGGAGGGATCGATGGTGAGGAGGCAAAAAGGGGGATAGCAAAGAAAAGTTTTTTTAGCAAAAAAAAAAAAGCTTTGAAGAAAACGAAAATCCAAAACAATATCTTTTCACCCATCTTTTTCCATTTTTCTTCATCTTCTTCTTCTTGATCTAAACATAGGTAGGTGATAGGTTGAATGGAAAAAAAAATAATAAAAGTTGGAGTTAATTCAAGACTTGCTCTTTTGGCATTAGATATTTTCTTCAAATTTCAGGTATTATTTTCGTTTAAATAATCAATTTGTTTAGATTATTTTGTTTCAGTTAATTAAAGATTGCAAAAGATTTAGAATGTATCCCATGATTTCAGGCCTTAT
>JBBYHL010325696.1:9720-23190 GCA_038381835.1 Adansonia madagascariensis
TATACGAAGGCTTAATGTAAAAACATTCTAAAATTTATTTTATTGAAACATATAGTATTCGAATCTCATACATGGGCATGGGAATTTCTTGTATAGAAAGCCTGAATAATTGATTCTTTCATGGCTTAAATCATTTTTTTTTTTTTTGATTTGGAACCTTTTAAAGTTATTGTATAGCTTCTCAAACACTAATTTCTCATTAATTGATTAACGCATTAAATTTAATCAATTCCTTTTACTATATTCTAAAAATATTCCAACAAAAATTTATAAAGCTTAATGCAAGATGATTATTTATTTTTGTATCGTATTCATTAATCTTCAACCTTCCAAATTCCAAAGAAAACTATAATATAACATTTTAAATTATAATTATAGGAGTTTTCCTTTGATATCAATGTATTTAAGTATCATAGTAATGAGAGTCGAACTAAATTTTCGATTGAATCATTCAAAGTGTTGAGCTTATGGTAAATTTGATATGATTTGATATCAATTGTTGATTAACTTATCTAAATTACTTATATTATTAAAATATATTTTTATTGATATGATAATTGATTCTAATGGTTCAATGGCCACAAAGGAGTATGAATATGAGAATGCAACTTTCTTTTTCTCTTATCAAACAAAGGCATTGGATAACATTGTAAGTATTTTTTAATCAATTCCGTTTCAATGACTACACTTCAAATTCAAGTCTTAATTTTTTTTTTAAAACAACAGTGGGATTAGTCACAAAAGTCATTAACTTTTACCTTCTAATATATATATATATATATATATATATATATATATATATTAAAGTTCATATCAAAGCTACACATAAAAAATCTCTCCATCCACAAAAGGTGTTTGAGCTTTTAGTAGTGCACTCCGTTGATAACGAAATCGAAAAGGATTAGGCGGTTGAATTGATTTAATCAAAAGTTAAAAATTTATATAGAATAGGATCGGTCAGTTAGATTAATTTAATTGAAAATTAAAAATTTATTTAGTGCAGTATTATTAATAATCATTTGAATTAGTCTAAAATTGGTTTAATTGATAAAAAATAAAAAAGAAACAATCTTTTTTAATTATTTTTTAAAAAAATATATATATTTTTAAGTGATAAAATTTGAATCCTAACCTTTAAAGTTATATTAAAAAATCATACTACTAAATGCATATTTTTATCAATTATTTTATTATTTAAATTATTTATTTAATATTAAAATTATTTTTAAAATGTATAAAATTTTATTTAAATTAATCAACCGATTAAACTAATTGAATCGAACCAAAAAAATCACATAAATTTTACTTCCAATTTGGTATTCTTTATCATTCTGCACTCAAAAGATTTCTGGTTCATACGCTTGAACAAATTGAGGCACCTGCCCATGCCGGCCCTCTCATACCAACCATGTAAGGTGAAAATAGGCTCCTTTGTTTTACCATAAATCATGGCCATTTTTTCTTAATCTGGGACCACCCCAATTTTTTTTACCATTAATAAGCTCCAAAATTGGTGGTTGAAAATAAAAAAAAAAATACTATTATTAATTAGAACACTAAAAATTATTATTGGAAAATAATTAATTAATAAAACATTGCAGTTATCATTGTAGAAGTATACAAGTTTTAGTGCTTATATAAAATTTAATCAATATTTTGGCATTATCATATGGTCAGTTGTTTACCCAATTCAATTATTTTCTACAATCTTATCCAATTCCTTATCTCGTATTTGGTATCAATATACTTTTAATATTACATGAAATATTTTATTTTCTTTGTATCATTTTCATATATGTAAGCACAATGACAAATTTTTATTATTATTTTTTTATATTAAGAATCTTTCTTTCTTTTTTTTTTTTTTTTAAATTGAAGGTAAATTGAAGAATAGCACTTTAAAAAATAACAAGCATGGAAAAGGTAAGTGTTGATCAAACTTTCACGTAAATTTGGTAATTTGTATTTTCGTGTTATAGTTACTAGTTTTAAATCAGTTTAATGCACAAGTATACAATTATATAATAAAAGCTATAATATAATTGATAGATTTTGTATAAAAATTTTGGCCAAAAAATTATATTAAAATATATTTTAATAAATAAGTATGAAAAATAAATTTTGAGCATCAATATGTTGTTATAATAAAAGTTTTTTTTTTTTTTTTTTAATAATGAGGCCATGACTTGAATAACAAATAAATAAAGGAAGAAGAAAATTGTAAACAAAAATGAAAGTAAAAAATAAGCCTCCATACATGTGTAATATTTGATAATCAAATAAGAAAATGATTGGGAAAGAGAACTTTCAATTTTTTTTTCTTTTCACTTTCAAATTAAATAATTAATTCATTAGAAAAACTAACACATAATTACTGAATAATAAGCAATCAAAGAGGTCAAAGTTCATAAATAGATCAAATTGAATCACTCAAAGAGGTCTACAAAAAGAAGAATTAAACTTTTGATGAACAAATTCACCATCCTTCACTTTTTTTTTTTAATATATTATATCTTCTTATTTTGATGTGAAAACTGTGTAACTACAAAATAAAAAAGAAAAAAGATTAATTATCTAATAATTTTTAGATAAAAATTCAAGAGTACAAAACTAAAATTGGAATAAAAAGAAAACACAACCTAATAATCAAAATTCAATATTAATATGATAATTCTAATTTAAATAATCTAAAGGAAAGTATATTTAGAAAAATGTAATGCTAAATAAAATAAATGAAAGAAAATGTTAAAAAAAATAATAATACTCACAAGGATAAATTCTTTTTATCTTGTATTGAAAAATGAAAACTACAACCTAGGCTAATATAGGAAATGAAAATAAAAACTACATAATTTACTCCTATAAATTTGCTCTAAAATCAATAAATTGCAACCTTAAAATCAGTAGATTACTGCCTAGAATCAATAAATTAAATTTGATTCTTAGGATTTTTCAATCCCTGATTTATAGGAATTTTTCTGTCCTTGATTTATAAAGATTTTCCAACAAATATAAAAAATTAGCATGAAATTAAAAGGAAATTACTTAAAATTATGAATATAATTAAAATTTGTGCAATCTCAACAAATCAAGAAATTAATTCGGTGATTTGAATGAATTAAATCCTCAATGATTATGTTCTCGTCTCGAAATTACATGGGCTTTGGCTTTTTAAACTCTAAAAATATTATATATTCGTGTAATTATATTAAATTTTAATTTTTATTATTATAAATTCTTGAAATAATTCTTTGACTAATTTGACACAAATATTAATTCTCACAAAAATTCCTTCATATGTTGATTTATATTAAAATGTAAATGAATATAATTTAATATATAAAATATAGCTCATTTAAAACTTTACATGCCTCAAAAGTAAGAGGATATACGGCATTCATTTAAGAGTGCACATACGTCAAAATATTAAACTATCCATATAGGATTAATTCTTTTTTTGTCAAAAGTTTTAATTTTTATATATTTATATAAAATAAAATATATTTTATTATATCATAATCGTATTTTAAGTATTTAATATTTATGTAAAATTTGATATTATTTAGATTTTAAATATCTATATCATATGTGTTTTAATTTTTTATCTTATATTTGTATAATTATATTTAATATTATGAAGTTTACTTCCATGTAAGAATAATGGCTAAGACTTCATGCATTAATATTTTTGGTTATAAAGAAAAACTAAGTGAAGATTCTCTCAGATTTGATAATTTTAAATATAATATAAAAATATGTTATTTTAATAAATATAAAAATAATATATATTAATATAAAATATTTAATATATTTATCTTGTTTTTATTTAAAATTTTAATAAATTGAATAATTTATTGTATTTGGACACAAATACTTGTGTTACTAGATTTACCATGCATGGGCTAAAATTGAAAAGCTGACCCACATTTTATTTTTTCTTTTCCTGGGAATTTCATGAAAGTTAATTTTTGGAGTACAATTAGATTTGAGTAATGGCAGCCACGCAAGGCTGCAGTCAATCAATGCTTCATTCCAGATTGGCAGAAAATAATTAAATGGCACTTGCTGCTTACCCAAAACTTTCTCAGCCAGTTTTCGTACTTTGGCGTTTTGCAATAAATACATATATATATATATATATATATATATTATTTTTTATACTTTTTTCTACCAGGAAGTGATATAATAATTCCAATTCAAAATGCTTAAAAAGGAAAAGGATAGAAGAATTCGAATTTTAAATCTTTAACTTTCTAAGAACGGTAAAGCCTTTGTTTTTACAGAGGATAAGGAAATTAAAAGTTTAAATTCTGTCATATTAAAAAAAAATTTAATTTGTCAAATTCAGTTTTTGTGAGGGAACCCTGTTTTTGATTCAGGATTTAATGTAGTTCAATGGGTTATTTATCAATTCATTATTGAGCAATTCAATTAATTTTTAATTGGATAATCGATTTTTAATTAATTAATTAAAAAACAATTACTCTAAACATCGACCGTAAAAAAAATTAAAGCAAAGTTTATAGGATAATACATATTCAATAGAATATATTTAAAGTACTAAATAAATAGGTCAATTAAACAGTATTTTTATAGCAATTGAGGTTATAGATTTTCAATTTACGAGAGATAGTACGAGATCCGTAGTAGGCGAAAAAATCACCCGTTTGATCGAATTTACGTGAAATTTCGTTTAAGGAGTTTGGGAATTTGGTTAAGGAAGAGAATGAGGTGACTGAAGATGTTTTGGTTAGAGATGTGTTGTATGCTTGTCAAGGGATTGATAGAAGTACGTGAAATTTGATAGTAATTTAGATGGTTATGCTTTATCGGATTTAGTTAAGGTACCTAAAGCTACTCGAATTATTATTAGGAAGCTTTGTGAATTAGGGTGGCTTAGGAAAGTTAAAGGGTACATTTCAGAGAGTATGGATCGTTTTCCTGCTGAAGATGTGGGGACTGTGGGGTAGGCATTTTTGTGCTGCTTTGCAGGATGAGTTATCGGAGTATTATAAGTTATTGCCTGTGCTAGAGGCTTATTCAATGAATCCTATTTGATTGGTTTCGGAGAATGCAAGTTCAGGGAATTATTTGTCCTATAGGAGATTGTCAGTTTGGTTTGCTGAGCCAATGGTTAAAATGAGATTAATGGCTTTTTTGGTTGATAAGGTTAAGGTTTTGAGAGGTGGGGCAATGACTGGTACCATTCACTTGCATGCACAGCATGGTTTGCCCTTTTGTTCATGACTTCAAGAGGTGATTACTTAGGAGGGTTTGCTCTCCACTTTTTAAAATGGTTAGCTGTGGGGTTTTGGAAGGGGAATTGGAGGATATTTTTGTTGAGTTCTTTACTGTGGGGCAACCTGTGAGGGCTGAATCCCTTTGGAGAGAAGGTTACTGGCTACATGCTGGAATATTGCCTCCGTTCATTTCTCAGTCTCTTGCTCAACGTATTTTCAGGACTGGAAGTCTATCAATTTTCTTCGTGTCTATGGTGATGACCGAGGTTGGGCTGATGCTGCAACAGAGGCCGCAGCAGCTGCTGGAACAACAACTAGAAAGGGGGGTCTTGGATATGGAGAAATTGATATTCTTGAATCTCTGGTCATCGAAGCAGCTAAAGAGGTATAAGTTTAAAGAACAGTGTCTTGCGATCAAGCGATATTTGCTGCTTGGGCAGGGTGATTTTGTGCTGTACCTGATGGATATTGTTGGGCTTAAGCTTTCTGAGCCTGCTAATACTATTAGTTCCTTCAAGCTAGCTGGACTACTAGAAAGTGCAATTCACTCATCTAATGCTCAGTATGATGGTGCTGACATACTAGATCAGTTGAGGGTTAAGATGATGCCACATGGCACGGGTGATTGTGGATGGGATGTTTTCTCATTGGAATATGATGCTTGGGTTCCAGCAGATACAGTGTTTACAGAATCTGTCATGACAGGGTATTTAAGAATTTCCAATTTTCTGTGGAAGCTTAGACGGGTGGAGCATGCACTTACTGGTGCTTGGAAGACCATGAAACCCAATTGTATTACTTCTCATGCATTCGCAAAGCTGCAGTGTGCAGTAAAATTGCAATTGCTCTCAACATTGAGGAGATGCCAGGTTCTTTGGGATGAGATAAATCATTTTGTTACAAACTTGCAATACCATATATCACGTTTGAAGTCTTGGAGGTGTCATGGTCTAATTTTTCCGACAAAATGGAAGTAGCCAAAGATCTTGATTGTCTACTTGCAGCACATGAGAAGTAACTCCACTCGATTGTAAAAAAATCACTCCTGGGTGAAAGATCACAAAATGTTTACAAGTCAGTATTTGTCCTGTTTGACCTTATACTGCAATTTAGAAGCCATACAGACCTGTTGTATGAAGGAATCCATGAGTTGCAAGCAAGGTATGTACTAATATCATATTATTTGCATGTATTTAGATATCGTAAGTGTCTTGTTTAGATGTTTCCTCAGGCTTGCTTTTTACTTTTTGTAGAACTGTGGAATCCTTTTTTAACTCTTGAGACAAAAACAAATCAAGGAGGCAAACAAAGTATAAATCTTCAGAGTGAGGGTCTTGGATTGGAAGGCAGAAAAGCCATAACGCAACGTGCTAGTGAATTCCTTCAAAACATGGGACAAGATATAGATGCATTAGCAATGAAGTATAAATCATTGCTTGAGGTTTCTTAGCTCAGTTGCCTGTTCAGGAATATGTAGATTTAAAATTCCTTCTCTTTCGGTTAGAGTTCACTGAATTTTATAGTTACCAGCATCCTACCATGTAAAAGCTGTCAATACATATGGGTTTAAGGAATTGCTGCTCGCATTTTGAGATATGAACATAGTACTTCAATTCTCTAAAGTCTTTTCTGCTATGCTGTCACATGAACAAAAAATCGCCTAATAGCCTGGTGGCCATTTAGACTGACCGATTTGTTTGACATAGCTTTGATTTTAGGTAAGACAACTTGTGCTCCTTTTCACTTAAATTTGGTTCTAATTTTCTTTCCCAGGTATCTGACACTGTATCTTACATCTCAGATGGTGTGCTTTCTGATGGTTTGTTTGGAACTTTGCAATTGAGTTGGAAGGTATCTTTATGACATTGTTTGTGGCGTTCAATGTAGTAGTATACATTTTTGAATCTGATAGTCCAATGATTTATTGGTGTTTTCTGACAGCTCTTTTTCAACTTATATGTCTGAAGCTTGTATATCTGTGCCATATTTCTCAATTTGTTAATTGATATTTTCTTTGGGCATACCCTTGGTATTTTATTTTGGCATTAAGTTGAGGTTTTTATCCTCTTTTTTTTGTTGTAAAGCCTGGTTTTTGGTGTTCCTGGTAAGTTTGGTTAGCAGCGCAAATTGCGGTGGCCCTATGAATGTGCATAATGACGATTGACCATATTTCTTGATTTTATTGTAAGGGAGCTTTAACCTACTTGTAATGCATGTAAAAATATCTCATTGCCATAACGAGTGATTCTTCCTTAACTTCAGCATGGGATAGAAATCATTAAGGACCAGAATTTTAAGTCGGAAGTATGATTGATTCTGTTCTATTGCTGCTTCGTAGCTTACTCCTTTGACGTTTTCTGTCTGGTGCAGGTTGTTTTACCCTTTTTTTTAAATAGTGGGAAATTAATGTTTAAATTTAAATAAAGCCAGCTGTGTAACAATATTTTATTTTGGAAAGCAGATGTCATTGTCTTGACAGAGATGACATGTTTTTTGTTCATTATTTTGTTGTGTTAACCAGATTTTAAGTGCTCACAATTCTCAGCCATGGTCTTAATTTGTCTTTCTATGTTTTTCTTATTTAGCATTGCACAGAAAATATATCTGTTATTGGCTTACAGTAAATGTGTGCTATCCAATGTTGTTGAAAGTTGGGCTGTGTATTAGCAAAGATCTTGCTTCTTATGGGTTGAAGATCCCCTATTCCAGTGGCTGTACCTCTCTTAACTTAAACTGAAAAAGAAAAGCCCGAAGTTAATGGATAAAGTAAATACCTTTGGGCCTTAGAATCTCATTCGCCATTTCTGGACCTGTTTCAGCTACCTTTCTCTTTTTTTTTTTTTTTTGCCTGACAAACAAAGAGTATTTTGTTCATTCAAGAGCATAGCTAAACCTGCGAAAGGTTTGAAGTTGGTTTTCTCGGTTGCACTTCTCCTGTTCTTTTCTCTAAAGCACTTTTATCTGTACTTTTTCAGGCTCTTTGTAATCCAAAGCAGGAGCAGAAAGTACTCTACATCAATGATACTAATAGCAGCAGATGGCTTGGTTTCTACCATGTTAATGTAACAGTTTTTACTCTCATGTCTGATCATTTATGGTCTCACCCATCGTCAGGTAAGAGAATTTCTACAGATTTTCTTCCAGCACTGTTTTTGGATTTGAGATCCCTAGGAAGTGAGTGGTGTGTGGTTGTAGCTTCCTAGATGATTTCCTATCCAAGAGATAAGGGATTTGATCAAGCTAGTTGATCCCTTGACAAATCCCTCCATTAATGACCAGTAACTTGAGGCTCAAGAAGTTGCTGTTATGGGCTACTTATAAACAAGTTGTTTCCAAATAAACATTAAGCATAATACAATTGTTGACAAAGACACCGAATAACTAGACATGTTATGCTTAGCTTAGCTATTAGTCAAGTTTCATTTTATACTAATGTTTCAATTCTCACGTTGTTTTGGTTTTATTGTGATAATAATACATTGAATATTAATATAATATGAGAAAATAATATTAATTTAAAGTTAAAATTGAATAACTGATAAACTATGCAAGATATCTCAGTTAGAGAATCACTTTTAAAGTATAGATTTAAAATAACACATACAATATGAATCTAATTTATTATATCAAAATTCAATTCATTTAGATTATACTAAAATTCATCATTTATATTTATAATAAGAAAAAAAATAATAATGAAATATAAACCTAGCATCTATCATATAATAACTCATAACTTATAATATCATTTAACATAAGTTTTTTACTATTCAATTATCATTAGATATATATGTGTGTGTGTCTATATATATATATATACACTGCTTCAACACCAAAAATTTTAAAAAATTATACAACTCATATCACCTTATTATTCAGTATTTTAATTTTACTAATAGTTTATCAATATGATAATCTTTTATTTAATAATATAAAAATAAAAAAAATTAATGTGACCTTATTTTTCAAAAAATAAAATCATTATATGATATGTGACAATTAAAAACTATTTGAATAATATCACACACGAACAAATATAAAAAATAACTAAAATATGATATAATATAAAAAAATAATATGGTTATAATATAAATATATGAGCATGTTAAAATTTTTATAAAATGAATGTAATACAAAATTAAAAGTCATTTAAATAATGATAATTTGCGGATGACTTGGTAATGAATTCTAGGTCAAATTGACAATTCCTTAGACTTGGCAACTCTAAACACTGTATGAAAAGAAAAAAACAAAAACACACTAAACAAAAGATGACACTAGCATGATACGAATGCATAAATGTATAAAAAATTTTATAATAAAAACTATTAATGTGTCAATATTTGTATGTATAATATATAAAATACAATTATATCACAAAAAATAATATAAATATAACATAAATAATTAAATTTTTTTTATTATTTAAATAAAAAAAGGGAAAAGGTAATTGCTTGCCAAATTTGTTTGCCTAACTTCTATATGTTTTTTTATTTTTTATTTTTATGATACTTGAATTTTTAACAACCCTGGAATTATTGGAATTGTTACAATTCAGCCCACCATTCGTACCCAATGAAAAGCCCAAAAACAGGGTAGTTGTCAACGTCCTAAACCCGAGAGGTTCAATACGTAGGTATTGACAATTGAGGTGTCCATGTGAGGGTGGAACATTAA
Source organism: Adansonia madagascariensis (assembly GCA_038381835.1). Classification (NCBI taxonomy): domain Eukaryota; kingdom Viridiplantae; phylum Streptophyta; class Magnoliopsida; order Malvales; family Malvaceae; genus Adansonia; species Adansonia madagascariensis. The sequence continues at coordinate 19,638 of JBBYHL010325696.1, forward strand.
GGTGAGGTGGGAAGAATTGAAGGAATTACGAGTGAAATCCTCTCAAATATTTGTGGGGATAATGATATTGTCCCAAAGTACTATATGTTTTCATATATATATATATATATATATATATATATAATCAAATCATTAGTCAAAAACAGAGGAAAATATGAAATGAAAATTATAAAATAAAATAAAATATTTTAGTGATTGGTAATTTAGATTTGTAGTTGAATAAAAACAATAACTGCATTGGCAATTAATTAATGTGTATACACATTAATACTAATATAATCTGATATTTGTATGGTTGGACTTGTTGAGATTTGATTTTTATAATCATAATTTTTTTTTTATGTTGATAATTTATGATAAATTGATGTTGGATGATAAAATTTTAAATTTTTAATAATAATTATTGAATTAAGAAATTATAGTAATTCTAAAGCATTAGAAAAAAATTTAAATATTAATATGAGTTGACGTGAGTTTTTTTTTTCTAATTATTAATAAAAAAATATCAGTTAAATTTCAAAAAATATTTTAAATTAAATAATATAATAAAAAAATTTTATTTATAATTATTATTAAAATCATTAAATCGATTTAAATTATTAAATATTATATTTAAATTTGAAGCAATATGGATCGAGTATGTGGGGTCGGTCACCTGGTGTAGTTGAGTTTAAGCCTCATTATTATAGTCTTTCTTCCAGATCCTTCCAAAAAACAGAAAAGAAAAAACAAAATCATTTGTTAAATAGTTTCCTGAATCCCCCGTTCCACCGGACTTTCCACATTCTAGACTCTTCCTCGCCCGGCGAATACTCCAGAGAAACCCTCCCATTTCTCCGCCTCTGACAGCCTTTTTTAAGCTTCCCCTTCAATCAAACCACTCTCCCAATCACAGAAATCAACTCTGTTCTCTCTCTCTCTCTCTCTCTCTCTCTCTCTCTCTCTCTCAATCCAAAGGCACCAATTTCTTCTTTTTCTTCTTAATCTCTCAATGGCGAAGTACGGCGAAGGTGACAAGCGTTGGATCGTGGAGGAAAGACCCGACGGAGCTAACGTGCACAACTGGCACTGGGCGGAAACGGATTGTCTCCCATGGTCCAAAACCTTCTTTACCAAATCCCTTTCCAATCTCACCATCCTTGACGGCCAAGGCAATCTCCATATCAAGACCAAGAAGGTAGAAAAGGTGGAAGGTGAAGCCTACGTTAATGTCCGGAAGGGTAAAATTATTCCCGGATATGAAATCAGTTTGAGTTTATCCTGGGAAGGCGAAGCCAAAGATGGGGAAGGGAAGACGCTGTTGAAAGCTGAAGGGAATGTTGAGATTCCGTATATTTCGGACGAGAATGCGGGTGAGGACCCGGAAGTAAAGGTGACGGTCAAAGATGAAGGACCCATTGCGAAAACGTTGAAGGAAGCGATGTTGGCCGAAGGGAAGCCTTTGGTTTTGGAAAAAGTGAGGGATTATGTTCAAACTATGGCAAAAGGAGGCCCGGCCAAGGATGAACTGGAAGCCAAGAAGTTGGCTCCCAAAAACACTATTAGTAATAGTAATTCAACTGGGGTGTCTAAGGAGAAAATCGGGCTTGAGAAGGAAGCGAAGAAGGAAGTCAAAAAGGAAGGGAAAAAAGGGTGTAAGACGATTACCATGACGGAGAAGTTCAATTGTAGAGCTAAGGATATGTATGAGATTTTGATGGATGAGAATAGATGGAAAGGGTTTACTCAAAGTAATGCTAGGATTAGTAAAGAAGTTGGTGGGCAGTTTAGTATTTTCGATGGGTCGGTTAGTGGGAGTAATTTGGAGTTGCAAGAAGGGAAGTTGATTGTTCAAAAATGGAGATTTGGGAGTTGGCCTGATGGGGTTGATTCAACAGTAAGTTTATTGGTCTTTACTCTGACTGTTTTTTAAGTTATTTGGGATTAGAATGTGGTTGAATGATGACTTTTTTGCATGGGTTGTTGTTGCAGGTAAGAGTTGATTTCGATGAGCCTGAGCCTGGGGTTAGTATAATCAAACTCACGCATACGGATGTTCCTGAGGAGGACAGGTTGGTTTTTATTCATTTTTGTTTGTTTTATTGTGTAGTATGGATAATCTGTTGCAAAATGAACTGGGTTATCAATTTGGAATTCATGTTGATTGTTATGCAGATATGGTAATGCGACTGTGGTGGAGAACACTGAGAGAGGATGGAGAGATCTTATTTTCAATAAGATACGCGCAGTATTTGGTTTTGGAATATGACTTAATTTATTCCTAAATGAGGAAATGATCTTTTTTTCCCTTCTGAATCTTGGGATATTATCAGAACTTGTTTCTTTTGGCCAGAATTACGAACTATTTGTATGAGCTGTGCAATTCTGATCTTGGTCTACTGCTTCATGGTTTTAAACTTGAAAGTTGGACCGAGTGAGTGTCATGGTTGTTTTGTTTATCGATAACTGAATTATCCCTTTAAACTTATAACGATGACAATTATGAAAATGTTATCTTATACTGTATTTTAATTCTGGCAGTGTGCATTTGTTCTCTTGAGGACCTTCATACTTAAGTGTGCTTTCACATGATTTGCGTTCATGTTTGTGTTATAATGTTCTTATAATGAAAAGCTGATCACAATGCTGTTTTAGTTTTGTATCATTTCTACTTATTGTTGTTAAGCTGGGTTAGAATTCTGAAAATGGTCAATTGCATTCTTCTCTTTATTCTGTCAAAAGCATAGGAACTGTTTTGCAATCCTTCTTAGAAAGATGATGTCTCATGGGCAAGTTGAAATATGTGGTTTGCTTGCCTATGGTGTCCGTGTTTTCTCAAGAACAGAAGTAAGGTTCTAAGGCAATAAGTCTGGCAATTAGCCGCTGCAATTTTGTTGGGAGATTTTGTTAGTTTTATGATTCTGTTGATGTAGCTTGGATGTTGATTAACGAGCACTGGTTCATTATAGGAGGTTTTTTCAGGCTAATTACTAGTGCAGTTAATGAAGGTTCTGGATAAGCCATTGCTTTTGGAGGAATTTTAATTGGTTTTCATTTTAATAGCTGGAGACCACAGTTACCTTGGGTGGTGAATATGTAGCTATTCTTTTTGGTTGATTAGTTTGAGAATACAATGGGAAGCATGATATCATGTTTCTGACGTTGTATGGTAATATAGAAGTTTGCTGTGTTGATATGTTTAATTAATAAAAGCAAAGCACTTTGTTTTGTGCCAATTGCACTGGCACTAGGAAGAGCATTAAGAAACATCTTAGGCCACATAATATGCAGTATGCTTAGGTATAAGAAAGCAATTATGTGCTTAGATGAGGAATGATGAGGATTGGCTGGGGCAGGTTTAAGTTTTACTGGTAGATTGATATTCAAATTGTTGTGTATGTTTAATTTTGATGTCTTGATCCTCAATATTTGGATATACATACCTTTGCAAATGGCCTGATAACTTGAAGAGTTAAAAAGAGAGCTTCATGTACAGGGTTAAGATGTGTTATTAGTGCTATCAAGTGCATGAGCAGTTGAAGTGAGCCTCAACTAGAAAGGTTGATGGAAAGAT
>JBBYHL010325914.1:0-23177 GCA_038381835.1 Adansonia madagascariensis
ACAGTTGCATTCATCTGCTGCTCGCCTCTTCTTTCATTCTTGCACAAGGTCACAAGTTCGGCCCACCATATTCTTCTGCTTCTCCTTGTGTTGCCAATTTTATTATTGTCATTATTATCATTATGAAAAAGACTGTAGCCACTTGTACTGTCATTTTTGTTGTTTTTCTTTTTCTTTGTAACTTAAATAATAAAATATTGATAATAGAAATTGCATTATATTAAAATTCTTTAGCTGACCTCTCGAAAAAAAAAAAAAAGAAAAAAAACACTGACAATGTGTTGAACTAGCGTCCACCATTATAATAATATCGGAACTGTAAGATTCTACTTAGGTCCCTGTGTTAGATCGAATCTTACATGCTGCATCTTGTTTTTTTGTTTTCCCTATTACAAGCCAACAAAACCAACCGAATATATCAAATTTATTTGATTCAATTATTTTAATTTTGAAATAATCCATCAGTTTAATTATTTCTTATTTGGTCAGAGTTTTTTAAATTTGAAATTGAACGAATCAAATAAAATAAAATTTTAACATATTCAATAATTCATAATATAATATATTTTTAATTGATAAAAAAAAATATAAAAACAGATCACACTTAGGTGAATTATCAACTCTATATTTAAAATAAGAGGAATTCTGATTCATTTATTTATTATAAAAATACATACATTTATCGCTTAGTAAAAATACATACTTTTTTTAATATATATATTTTTGTTGTTTTAATTTATCACCACAAAATTTTAAATATATTATTTTAATTTGTCAAAAATATAAGTACCAAGAAAAGTGGCCAACAACGTACTACTTTTCAAAGAGTATTCTTTCAAAATTTACACTAACATGAACAGGTTGTTGGCTTATCCTTAAAAACTTTATGAAAATGTAATCAATTATTAAATTACACTAACATTTAAAATTATATTCTTGAAATTAATTAATTGTTGGTAATGTTTTAAAAACCCAATAAAATTTGAGTTTATGAAAGCCTTTTATTGAAATTGATCTATCTAATTAAAGAAAAAAAGATCTTAAGATTAAATGCTTGATTATTTTATTTTATAAATAACAAATATTTAATAAGTATGTGCACTTTACGTAATGTAAAAATAAGATGTTTAAGACAATGTCAAAAATCATAGATTTTATTGATAAAGTGTTGGTAATTTTAATATGTGAATATTAAAAAATTAAACCTTTCCATTTACTTTTTTTTAATAATTAAATAGTAGAAATACTTAAAATTATTCAAAAATGGTTAAATTTAATCCAATTGAATCGGTTATTTGACTGATAAAATATATAACCCTTTTTTTTTAAAAAAAAAAAACAACATAATGGAAATAAGATTTGAAATGCTTAAAAAAAGTGGACATAATTTTTTTAACATAGGGAATATGTTCACAAAAAGGGTGTTTAACCTTTTTTTATCAAAAAAAAAATTCTCGTATATTTTCCTTCTTGCCTCCCCTTTTCGTCTCTCTTTCTTCCTTCTCTTTTCAGTGTAAGTGGCTGATCCAGCAACATTTACAGTGAAATGAACAGTATCAGCTGGTCTTCTCCTTTTATATATGTTCTAGAAAAGGCTAAGAAGTCCTAATGGTATCTATAATCTATAATCTATAACTATAATTAAAAATTGTCCCCGAACAACTAAATTGTTTAATTTAAATCTTTGAGTATTTTTTTTGCTTAGAAACAATAAGTTTCAAGCATGGTTTTATTCGATGAAAAAGTAAAAAAGAAAGGAAGAATTCCAAAAAAGTAGAATGAACAAATAATTATTAAAAAAAGTAAAAATAAAAAAATAATTTTAAAGAAAAAATTATAGTTATTAAAATTATTAATAAAAATATTATAATTACTTATCTACCCCTACTTTTTTTTGCTGTCTTGAGTGGGAACAGGCTCTCCCTATATATATATATATATAAATTTTCATATGTAAATTATATATAAATATATAAATTATATATATCAATTATACAAATTCAAAATAGTATTTAAAAATAATAAAATATTAAAACATATTTTTATTAAATCTTGAGTCACTATTTAAAAATAATAAAAATAAAAATATATTTTAATTAAATTTTGAATTATTATTTACAAATAATAAAAAGTAAAAATATATTTCCTATTAAATCCTTAATTACTATTTAAAAATAATAAAAATTAAATATTTTATATATTAAAATAATATATATTATATAATTAAAATAAAAATATTTTATATTAAATCTTAAATTACCATATATTGATGTGCTAGGAGTTGGCTCCCTTGTAAAGGAATCGACTCCCATCCTTTTATATTATATACATAATATAAATGTTATATATTTATATATTAAATATATTTATAATAATAAATTATTATACATTTATACATTATATAACATATATATTTTACACATATTATATACATTAGTTATTACATATAATATATAATAATATATGTTATATATTATATGCATAATATATTATATATTACATATAAATTATATATATTAAAATACTATTTAAAAATAATAAAAATAAAAAAATTATATTAAATCCCAAATTATATTTCAAAAAATTAAAAATAAAATATATTATTTATAAATTACTTAATATATATTATATTAATATATATTATATAATAAAAAATAAAAATATGATGAGTATTAAACCCTGAATTACTATTTAAAAATAATAAAAGATAAAAATATTTTTATTCAATTATTTAAAAATTATAAAAATAAAAATATTTTATATTAAATTCTGAATAAAAAATAATTAAAAATATTTTATATTAAATATTGAATTATTATATAAAAATAAAAATAAAAAAATTATATTAAAACTCGAATTAATATATAAAAAATAATAACTAAATGTACGACTCACCATAACTAAATGTACAACCTATCATAACAAAATATACAACTCACCATAATTAAATATACAACTCATTGTAACTAAAGGTGCAACTCACCATAACTAAATTTACGATTCACTATAACAAAATATACAACTCGTAATAATTATATGTACTACTCACTATAACTGAATGTACGACTCACACCATAACTGAATGTATGAATCACCATAACTAAATGTACAACTCGCCATAATTAAATGTATAACTTACCATAACTAAATGTACAACTCACAACAATTAAATGTACTACTCACTATAACTAAAATGTACGACCCACACTAAAACTAAATGTACAACTCACTATAACTAAATGTCCGATTCACTATAACTAAATGTACGACACATCGATGTACAACTCATGATAACTAACTGTATGACTCACCATAACTAAATGTACAACTCACCATAACTAAATATATAACTTACCATAGCTAAATATACAACTCACAATAATTAAATGTACCACTCACAATAACTAAATGTATAACTCACCATAACTAAATATATGACACACTATAACTAATTATACAACTCACCATAACTAATTTTATAACTCACTATATCTAAATATACAACTCACAATAACTAAATGTATAATTCACCACAACTAAATGTACAACTCAGCATAACTAAATGTACAACTTACCAAAACTAAATGTATAACTCACCATAACTAAATGTACTACTCACCATAACTAAATGTATGACTCACCATAGCTAAATGTATGATTTACTATAACTAAATATATGACTCACAATAATTAAATGTACAACTCACAAAAATTAAATGTACTATTCAACATAACTAAATATATGATTTACTATAACTAAATATACGACTCACAATAATTAAATGTACTATTCAACATAACTAAATGTATGAATCACTACAACTAAATGTACGGCTCACCATAATTAAATGTACGACTCACTATAATTAAATGTATGACACACCATAACTAAATGTGCAACTCAAAATAACTAAATTTACGACTCACAATAACTAAATATACGACTTACAATAACTAAATGTACCACTCACAAAAATTAAATGTACTACTCACCATAACTAAATGTATGAATCACCATAACTAAATGTATGAATCACCACAACTAAATGTATGACACACAACAATAACTAAGTGTACGACTCACCATAACTAAATGTATAACTCAATATACCTAAATGTACAACTCACCATACCTAAATATAAAACTCACCATAACACAATGTGCGACTCACTATAACTTAATGGACGGATGACTATAACAAAGTGTATAAATGACATTTAGTTATGGTGAGTCATACATTTGTTATCGTTAGTCGTTCATCCAGTTATTACGTGTTGTACATTTAGTTATTGTGAGTTGTATATTTAGGTATAGTGTGTTATACATTTAGTTATGGTGAGTAATACAATTAGTTATTGTGAGTCGTACATTTAATTACGAAGAGTCGTACATTTAGTTATAGTTAGTCATACATTTAGTTATTGTGAGTTATACATTTAGTTATAATGTGTTATACATTTAGTTATGGTATGTCGTACATTTAGTTATGATGTGTTGTACATTTGGTTATCGTGAGTCGTATATTTAGTTACGGTAAATTGTACATTTAGTTATGGTGAGTTGTACATTTAGTTATTGTGAATAATACCTTTAATTATTTTAGTTACGGTGAGTCGTACATTTTGTTATGGTGAGTCATACGTTTAGTTACAGTGAGTCATACATTTAGTTATGATGAGTTGTACATTTTCTTATGATGAGTCATACATTTGATTATAATGAGTTATACATTTAATTATAGTGAGTTATATATTTAGTTATGGTAAGTGTGCATTTAGTTATTATTTTTTATATATTAATTTAAAATTTAATATAATTTTTTTATTTTTATTATTTTTATATAATAATTCAAGATTTAACATAAAATTTTTTTAATTATTTTTATTTTTAGATAGTAATTTAGAATTTAATAAAAAATATTTTTTTACTATTTTTAAATGATTTAATAAAAATATTTTTAAATAATAATTCAGGGTTTAATACTCACCATATTTTTATTTTTGTTATATAATATATATTAAGTAATTTATAAATAATATATGTTATTTTTAGTTTTTTGAAAATAATTTAAGATTTTATATAAATATTTTTTATTTTTATAAATTTTAAATAGTATTTTATTATATATAATATATTATGTATATATAATATATATTATTATATATTATATGTAATATATAATGTATATAATATGTATAAAATATATATTTTATATAATATATAAATATATAATGATTTATATTATTATAAATATATTTAATATTTAAATATATGATATTTATATTATATATATTATAAAAGGAAGGGAGTCGATTTCTTTACAAGGGAACCGATTCCTCACATATTAATATGTGGTAATTTAAGATTTAATATAAAATATTTTTATTTTTATTATATAATAAATATTATTTTAACATATAAAATATATAATTTTTATTATTTTGCAAATAATAATTCAAGATTTAATATAAAATATTTAATTTTTATTATTTTTAATAGTAATTCAAGATTTAATATAAAATATTTTTATATTAAATTATTTTTAAATAGTAATTAAGCATTAATATGAAATATATTTTTATTTTTTATTATTTGTAAATGATAATCCGAGATTTAATATAAAATATATTTTTATTTTTTATTATTTTAAAATAGTAACTCAATATTTAATAAATATATTTTTAATAATTTTTTATTTTTAAATACTATTTTAATTTTTTATAATTGATATATATAATTTATATATAAAAAATTATATATATATATATATATATATATACAGGGAGACTCTATTCGCCCTTTAAAAAGATATGCAAAGAAGAAAGACATCAGACAAGAGTAAGGGTATATAAGTAATTGCAATCTCTTTGTTAATAGTTTCAATAACTGTTATGTGTTTCTTTAGAATTATTTTTTCTTATTTTCACTTTTTAATAATTATTTGTTCATTTTATATTTTTGGAATTCTCCCATAAAGAAAAGAAAGAGAACGGACATAATAGAAAGAGGGAAGAAAGGAGAAAGAAACAAGAAAAAAAATTGTGTTTATACAGTGATTGTATTTGTGCTATTTTTTATATGTTTAAAATATTATAAATTTAAATAAATTATTACATGTTAAGAATTCATTTTATATAGATTTTGATATATTCATCTCATTATGTCTATCATGTTTTAATTATTTTTCTCATGTTGTGCTTGTGCTTTGTTTCAATTCATCTCATTTTTGTATAGTTTGTCATAGTGATTCAATATAGAGAAAATTTTGTGTGCTCATGTCATGTAGTGTCTTAATATTCTTTCCATATTTTGTATAATTTATCATAGTAATTCAATTTAAAGAAATTTGTCTAGTTCAAGGGGTTAAAAAATTATTTTTCTCATGTTGTGCTCATGCTCTATCTAAATCGATTCTCAATTTGAATTAGGGTCAAATACTTAACAGTCTCCACCTTGACATAAATTCTACCAAACACAATGACCTTCAAATAATTCTAACTCTACATGATTGAATCTTCCTTGAATGCTCATTCTCAATTGAAATTCTCTTTCAGTGTCAGCTGTCTAGAGATTATCAGATATCAACATCAACCTAAGATTTGCACTATTAGATTAATTTGGGAATTGCTACAGAACTTCATCTACAGCAAACCTCCTCTTGCATGTCTCTAATCTTATGATCGCAATTCGTAACAACAAATTCCGAACTAAAACTAAATAATCATCATAACTCATAATAACATCATGATGAGTCTCAAAACATAACTCTGATACCAATTGTTAAGAATACTGCGGTGAACCACAAATAACACTTACAAGAAAGAAATAAAAAAGAAAAACACAAATTTTAACATTGTTTAACCCTTTTGCCTAAGTTTTCAACTCTGAAGGGTAAAAACATCATAACTAATTCAAACTTGTAGCTTTTGCACAAATGAAGCTACAACCCTTCCTTAAAAAATAATTTATAATTTTTGCATGGATAAAGTTACAAACTCACCTCACAAACAACTTGTAACTTTTTCATAAATAAAGTTAAAAAAACAAACAACTAGTAATTTTTTTACAGATAAAGTTACAAACCCTCCAACAAATAACTCATAACTTTTGCACTGATAAAACTACAAATGCTTTGCTGAATGAGATATCACATGGTTTACATCTTTTTCAAGAATTCTAAAGGTCTTGACCTCCTTTATATTTATAAAAACAATTACTTGTCACCAACAATTCTTATGTACCAAGATTTCTTTCTAATTAAGAACATGTACTCATTAAATAAACTTAACTACTAAGTAATCTATAACCAATAAAATTTACCAGGATCTAAATTGATTTTTAATTTAAATTTGGGTCAAATACTTAATATTAATAATTTATTTTATGTAAATTTTAACATATTTTATATTTGTGGCACGTTAATGTTATTTTGATCTTGTCTTTTAATTATTGTTCTTATGTTTTGGTGTTGTATCTTGATCTATTTCATGTTTTGCATAATTTATCAAATTAATTCAATTTTAACTTTGAATTATTTCTTTAAAAATTAAATTATTGTATTTATCATATATAAATATCATATTCAAAAGTTTAATCCAATTTTTTGAAATATAGTGATGGGAATACACAGCAAAATATTTAACAAAAGAAATGAATTATTGAATTAGTGAAGTACTTACATAAAATAAAGAAAATGCAACTTGCTTTGCTAGCATATAATAAGTGGCAATTTGCGGGACCATATAATCTTTAAAAATCAAGTGTCAGCCGACAATTATTCACAATGACTGATCACAATCAATAATTTTGAAGATTCCCTCACCAATGTTACCATATATAGCTATAATATATGTGGCGACCTGAAAAATATGCCCTACTCCACTCTTTTCCTCCAGATCTTGTCCCTCCCTCAATCATATCAACTTTTCGTCGGCTTGTGCTTAAGTCGTGATGAAAAAACTGAATCTAATTGGTTATTTAAAAAGGTTGAATTAAATATATGACGCTTCTTTAATTTGATATAACGTAGAGAATTAAAAATTCTTTCAATCATTAAAGGAAAAATCAATTTAATCAATAAAAAATAAATAAAGTTAATAAAAAAGCAGCTTTAATTTTTTTTTAATTTTTTAATTGGTAAGATTTAAATATTTTATTTTCTAATTTTATATTAAATATCATATTGTAATTACATTTTCATTAATTAATATTTATTTAATATTAAAATTTTTTAATATTTAAAATTATTTTAATTATTCAAGATTTTTTAACCATTGCTAAAGGTCATTAATATATACATATATATAGTTATTCAAGAATTTGTAACCTTTGCTAAAGGTCATTAATATATGCATATACATATATATATATATATATATATATATAGTCCATTGTTTTCCCTAGCCTTTGGTTTAAAGTTTGCTTTCATGCCTAAGTATTCAAATTATCCCATTTTTTCCTTAAACTTTTAATTTGTGTAAAAAAAAAAAAATATATTCTTGTCTATCTAATCATTAGAAAGAGCTGTAAGTGGGAATATGATGATTGAGTTTATTTAAGAGATTATAGGCGCAACTTACTCATATTTGTTTAAATGTATAACGAGATTAAGTCCAATAAGATTATTTAGAGATATATTTTTTTGGACGTAAATACAGTGGTGGCAGTGCAATGAAAATAACCATTAACCATTAAAGGCATTAATATAGTAGTGAATTGATAAATTATTTTTATATATTTAATAATATTAAAATTTTAATGCATATTATTTTATATATTAATTTAAATATTTTAAATAGTTAATTATTTTATAATTTATATAAGTTGATTTATTATAAAATAATATTTAATATATTCAAAATAAAATTTTAATAAATAAAAAGTAAAAAAAGAAAGGGGTAAAGTTATATTAAATTATCTATGAATATATATATATATATATACACAAATATATTTTAAATAAAAAAATTTAATAAATAAAATGTAAAAAAATGACTTTACCACTGGACCTGTTGGCCTCCGGTGGAAATTGGCATTTTCCTTGGAGGATAACGCATCAGAAGGTGCTTCCCAAATGCACCCTCCGATGAGATAGGGGAATTCCCCCACTAAAAAAAATTGTTCTTTGGATTCAAATTCAGCTGCATCGGAACAGACCCTAAAAAAAATGTAAGTGACTTTCGTTTAAAAAAATGTTGACAGTATTAGTTGAAATATATAAGTTTTGAAGAAATTGATCCGTTATCAATATATTTTTATTGAGATAAGATAGAAGTATATTTTAATAAAACAAATAGTGAACCACGAAATTAAAGAATTAAAAAAAGTACGATTTTTCCGCTAGCATAGATTAATTTACAACTCTTGAATAGATATAAAATTGTCGCTTGCAATAGTCCCTTACCCCACTGAAAAAATAATTGTACCAAACAAAACAGAAAATTGGCTGCATTTACCGACAAAACCTTGCATATCTTGGAGAGTGATTGCTGCTTTATGGCTATTCATGAGATGTCAAAACGGAGAGGCACTTATCGGGGAATGGGTATTATTATTTTGGATTATCTTGGATGTTTCTTTCAGCAAAGATTGACTATAATGTTGTAGAACGCAAATTGCGATGGGGGTCTCTTCCCCACAATTTTTGTGGGGATCACGGAGGGGCTGACTCAACGGTAATCTGCCTCAACAACTAAGGCTGCTTATTTTCCCTTCCGTCCTCCCCTTTCTTTCTTTCTCTTCTTCCTTGTTTGCTTATACATTTTTTTCTTACATTTTAAAATTTTACTTTTTTTTTTCATAATTTATTTTAAAATTTAATTCAAAATTAAAAAAAGATAAAAGAAATACTTGGTATGCTTAAGGCGTGCGACATGTTTAAGTTGGTTGTGTTTAGACACATCATCTATCAAGAAAAGTAACAATTCAAGTTATATCTTAAGCTAAGAAAAGACGAGAGGTTGCCATCTAAGCTTTGAAAGATAAGATTGTAAAAGTTATATCTTGTCTTTGAAAAACAATAATCAAGTTAATGACTTAGAGAACTCCTTGGCAAGTGAGGTTAAGGAGAAGACGTAGGCATGAGGACAAACCTTTATAAATTATCAAGTTTGATTTTCTATTTATTCTCTTTATTTGTTTATTTATTCACTAACTTGCAATTCCAAGTACATTATATGAATTTTTCAATTTCCATATTTAAGGTTTTAATTTCCTAAAGACTTTTAGAAACAAATTGACTCCTTCTTGATTTAATCACAAGGTCTAACACAACCAAAAGTCAACAAAAAGTCAATGTTAAACCCGAATATGAGGTGAAAGATTGACTTTCAAATTTGAAGAGCTTAAAAGCCTTGAACTCAAAATTGATTGCACCAAAGTGAAATTGCACACAAGGATAAGGTTAAGGTGGTTCAATGAAGTTTAGACCCAAAAGAGATAATAGAAAATGAATTCTTGAGAGCTTAATCTGAGAGGTCTAGAATGAGAAAATTTAAATTTTTGGAAGAATACCACTAAGGAGTATTTATCAAGCATGGGGGAATATGAAATTGAAAATTTTCAAGATCAAGCAAGTACCAATTGGATGAGGAAGTAAAAACCAAGTTTGTCCTATTATAATGCTATACACATAAATTTCATGTTGAAAATAAGACCCAAAAAATTTAGAGATAGATAAGAACTTTATTTGTCAGAGTTACAATCTTAAGATATTTTTAAAATAAAAAAATCCATTTTTTTATTCAACAAAAATTATGTTCAATGGTTTTCAGACTTGATATTGAATCAACAAGGTCCATTTTAAGGGTCATCTAGACTTGATCTTGAAAAACATGGCTAACCTCTTTTCTCTTGATGAATTTTTAAACAAAGTTTTGATCTAAGGGACTTCACGACTTAACCTTGAATTAAAGAAGTTCAGTTCAAGGTTCTTTGGATAACTTAATCTAAAAACTTGCTTCAAGGTTATATAAGACTTGATCTTGATTCAAACGTGTCCACTTCAAGGGCCTGCTAGACTTAATTTGAAAAATGAGGTTGACCTCATTTCCATCATTTGAATAAGATCAGAAAGCAATTTTTTTGAGAAATCTTAAGAGTAGGTGCAACATTCTTCATATTTCTTCAATTTTATTAATTTTTTCAATCCTTTAGAGAAATTTTCTTGAAACTTTGGAGAGGATTTAGGCTTTCAAAGTTTTCTCTTCAGGCTTGTGAATTATGGAATTGTTGTTGTTAAATGGCTTAAAAGAAGTCCTTTTTTATGCTATTAGTGAGCCAAGTGTTATTAGAGTATATGGTCTCTTTAAAGAACTTATCTTTCCTATTTATCTCCTAATTGTTTTAATTTAATTAGAGATAAAATTGCTTTAATTATCTCTTAATTAAGTTAATTTAATTAGGATAAGATTCATTCATTTATCTCTTGAATAATTCAATTTAATTA
This sequence comes from Adansonia madagascariensis, assembly GCA_038381835.1. Lineage (NCBI taxonomy): Eukaryota > Viridiplantae > Streptophyta > Magnoliopsida > Malvales > Malvaceae > Adansonia > Adansonia madagascariensis. The sequence goes on from JBBYHL010325914.1 coordinate 11,448, forward strand.
GAAATAAAATTTCTTGATTTATTTCTTAATTAATTTAATTTAATTAGAGACAAAAATGACTTAGAGAATTTGGTCTCTTTGTGACAGAGTTTTAAAAGAATTTCACTTCTTTATTCATCTCTTAATTAAGTTAATTTAATTAGAGATAAATTTTGATTGGTCGAATTTTCTCCTTATACACATGCCATGGCCAAATTCATCCTTTAACGTGGCTAAAGTTTTGTTCGATATTTTTCATTTAATTTAATTTAAGGGCATTATGGACTTAATTAAAATATTTTATGGACACTTGGCATAAAAAAAATGCCATCTTGGTTTTAAATGGTGGTATTATGAAACCATGGTTTAAATGAAAATGACATTTTCTAAATACGACCATGGTACTAGTGCCATCCTCCCATTATAAATAAAAATTGTTGTCATCTTTTTAACCTAGCTATCCATTCTCTAAAAGTTGGCTATTCATTCTTTAAACCAAAAAGGAAAAAGTCCCTTGAGTTTTTTTTAAAGAAAAGTCAATGGACTTAGAAACGTTGATAGTATAATCTTTATCATTTTTCTTTTTTTTTATTTGCTTAATAATTTTGCTTTCCATGTTCATGCATATGTTTCCATGTTCATAAAGTTGTATCACATGTTCATGCATTTTTTTTTTCATATAATTAACTTGAATTGATCATCTATTGATTTCCTTGATGAAATATGATAAGCTCTTAGCCTATGATACATTCAGCCATGTCATGATCTCTACAATATCTCTAGCATTTCTTCATTGACTCATGATTTCCATAAAGCTTGCTATATGGTTGATATATGTCTTGATGGTTTTGGTAATTAAAATGCCTTACCATGGTCCATGGTTGAACTAGGCCACCATGATTCAGTCTATGAGGTTGTGTTTGAACTTTTGAATGAACTTCAATGTCGATTTTTCTTAACAATTAGTGTACATGATTTTCAATGCTTATTAATTGGTACACTTGATTTAGCTCTTGCTTAAATTAGTACCTCTAACTTTGAATTGACCTTCCTTTTTTGATATAAAAAATAGGTACAATTTTAGGGACAAATTTGCTTGCTATAAATGAATATACATATTAAAGCAAATAGGAAGAATTAATTCATAAGTGATTATATTGTTTATATCTTATGCATATGAATTGTGCTAGATTTTGTAGTTGTTTTCAAGTCTTTGATTATTCTTGTAAAATTGACCAAAATGCTTTTATTAAGGAAGAGTTTTTATTAAAATCTTTAAATATTTTAGGAGGAGTTTTTACAAGCAAATTTACCTTAAGCATTGTCATATTAAAAAGGGGAGAGACTATTAACTATATTAACTTCGAATTAATCTTATTTTTCATAAAATAAAAACTTAAGCTTAATTAGCTTTTGTTTAAATATTTCAACTTTTAACTCCTTAGGTTTCTAAAAAATGTATGTTCTTAATGCATACTTGTATAAAACATTTTTGAGATAATAACTTTTTAAAGCCAATGAAAACATTTTTATAAGGTTTTCAAAGTAAGTATTAATACCCTTTATATATGTATCATACCGGTCTTTGGCAGTTGCTAGTGTTCTCCTAAAAACCAAAATGTATTGATACCATTTATGATGTATCAATACCTCATTGAAATGTATCAATACCTTATCCAACAATCATATTTCAAGGGTTTTAAAGCCAATGTATTAATGCCCTTAGTAAGGTATCGATACCCCAATGTGAAGAAGAATGGGAAGGATTATTTACTAAGCATCTAGTGGCTCTTATCCTAATTAATTCCCAATGGTCTTAAACTATTTTCATGCTATAAGTACGCTTTTCCAACACTTCCAATAGCAAGGGACATCAAAAGAGAAAGCTTAAAGCTAAATTATTCATCTCTTACAACCTTTCAAGTAGTTCATCTTCTATATGATTTTAATCCTTCCAGCTTTCATTGTATTCCTTCGTGTTATTATCATTGTAATCCTTCTTCATTGTGCCCAAACTTTGTATACTTCGAAACTTTTAAAGGTCTTTATTGTTTGCATCTAAAACCTTTATAAAAAGGGAAGGTTATTACTGTAACCATGAAAAGCTAGAGAGTTTATATTTAAACCTAGAAAAGATAATAGAAAAAAGTTTTCTATCTCAGCCTTAAAAGATAGGGAGTGTAAGTTTATACCTTGTCCTTGAAAGGTAATAATTTAAGTTAATGAATTGTGGAACTCCTTGGTAAATGAGGATAAGGGAGAGGACATAGACATGAAACTGAATTTCTATAAATTATTGAGTTTAATCTTTTTTCCCTACCCATTTAATTATGTATTTATTCATTAACTTGCAACTTTAATTTCATTACTTGAATTTCTCTATTTTGATATCAAAATTTTAATATGAAAAATATTTTGAGAATTTAATTCACCCTTTTTTGATTTAATCACGAGAAAGTCTAACGATATGTTTTGATGAAAAATGAAAAATGAAAGTCCTCCCTCCTATTGGCACTAGTCATGCTTATTTATAGAATTTTTTATTGTCATTTTTCTATATTGCACCTACAAGTAGTTTTAGGAATTTCTCATTAACCATCAAACTACTTTAACAACCTTTAATCGCCCCTAACAACTTTAATCACCTATTGTATAATGTCCTAGTTGCCCTTTAATTAAAAGAGAAATTTCACGTAAAACTCTAGGCAATATAAACATGAAAGTTGCATGACTAGCAATGTGACTAATCTTGTATATTTACTTTTCCATTGCAATTGACTCTAATTTGCTCATTCAAAAACCAATTGGATTCCAAAAAGATATAGATTTTCCTACCAAACCCTTCGAATTAAGCTCCTAACAATTTGTTTTCTAATGTTTCCTCATGACTTGAGCTTCAGTGTATTTTTTCATCTTTTTTTATATTTAATTTTGTAGTAGCGTAATCAATTTTGAATTCTGAGTTCTTGAACTCCACAAATTTAAAAATCAACCTTTCATCCCATATTTGATTTTTGACATTTTACTTTGCCTTTTGGTTGATTTTTAAGTTTGAATTTCAAATCAGGCCTCATTTGACTTTGAGTGTTTTCAATAATCGTTCGTATCTTTTTTGGGAAACATTAACAAGCCAACTTATACTTCATTCAATTTTTCATGACATGAGTTTCAGTTTTCTAATTCCTGCACCTTTCTTCCACAATAGTCCAATTACGCTCAAATGTTGTTTTTCCAATGAATTTACACTTTTAAACCACTCTAAGATCTAGGCTGAATCTTATGACCATTAATGCCTTATCTAAGAGTATTTGAGCTAAGAAAGAAATAATGATGAACCTTTGAAAACTTAGAAAAGTCAATTAGGGGGCTGAACAAAATTAGGTGTCCACAATTATGAAAAGTCATTTAAATGTAAGAATATTTTTTAATGATTTTTTCAATCATTGAAAATTAGGGGTTACTAAAAAAACCATTTTCTAGTAATGTGCTATGGCAAAGCAAGGGTATTTACAAGTATCCTATGTTGCACCCTTTATGTGTGAGTTTTTCCCTAGTTAATTACTTTTATAGCTTTTTTTTTGTTTTCTCTCAACCTTAGCCATCTTTTAGTAAGAGGAAAAAGAGAAGTGTTCATAAAGTATTCAGCCACAAAAGAGAAAACAAATAACCTTGAATAGTCACTCTGGTTGCATACTAGATAGAGGAAGAGAAAATTATTCTCCAAGAGCTATTAACTAGGAGGAAGTTTTTGCTTTGGACTTATATTTGTTTTACTAGCCCAAAGGTACTGTCTCTATCTTGTGAAGTTATTGCTTTTAGTTGTGTGGGTTATCATTAGAGCCTTAACTCTTGGAAGGTTATGGTAACTCTGACAAAGCTACTTGGTGACCAAATTTTTAAGTAAACTTATTGAATTCACTTGAGATTGCACTATCTCAAGTAGGGATGTTCTCAGTTTTTTTAATCACATTAGATATTATAAGTATTATTTGTAGACACCTAATTTTTTCTAGGCCTCCACTTAAGCATCTTAAGGTATCAACAAACTCAAATAGGCAAGTATAGAAGCCAATGATTGAAGAAAGAAAGTAAGATGAGGAAAGAAAGTGAGTTGAAAATATTGAAAGTTTGGAAGTTTTATTTTTGCTCAACAATAAAGGCAATGATTGAAGCTTCTTGTTGTATCTTCTTATCCATTTTTAATCTATTTCCTTCTATCTTTGTCACATCATCGTAGTAAACCATTTTTATGAGAGTCGGGACCTTACTTTTAGGATGTTTATGCATTATTGTGGCCTTGGTTGTAGTAGTATTAGGACCCTTGATGATTTCTTGATGCTTTGATGATTATTTGTTGATAAAAAATGTCATTTTATTTGCTCCCATTCTAAATAGCCCCTATTTGTTTTTCATGCCATATTTGTTCCATGTTTTATGATGAATCCAGGATAATATGTTCATCCTAGTTTGCTTTAATCATTTGGATGCATTTGGATGCATTTTTACCATGTTTTCTTTGTTGAAACGATGAGATATGTTACTGTTTTGATGATTAGTGGGTAGGATATGTTTATGCCATGATTTAAGTTCATTATATGCTTGTTTAAGTTTCTCTTTGATGCTTTTTGTTGCTTACAAAAACTATTTTTCAAAACCCTAATTTAAATTTATATTAACTTTAACAAATGGAGATTAGTATGGGTTTAATGTTTTCCTTCAATTGGTCTTCCAGTCTTGGGGATAAATCAGGCTCTTCATGTTAGATTCAAAGTCAAATAAGGCCAAATATTTCGATATTCAAAAACAAAGTATCTTTTAATTTCTATTAAGTTATTTGTGCCTTAATCTTTTGTTTAATGTCTTTTGCTTGTTATAGATACTTCATTTTGCCTGTGCTAATTTTTGGCATCCTTGGGGCTTAACTGAAAGGTGATAAAACAAATAATGAAAATAAAAATGAGGAGACTAGCGGGTGTTTAGTCACTAGGCAGTATTAGGCAACATAATGCTAGGCAGAAATTTTTTTTGGGGAAAATGTTCAATGCATAGTGGCCGTGTTAAAGAAAAATGAGAAAAAAGCATTAAGGGTCACTATTTGAGATGTCATTAGGGTTATTTGAATAAGCATGGGTCAGTCATCCATCAATCATGGTCAAGTGAGATGTCTTGGGAGCCAAATGTGCGTAAAATTCGTATTTACATGAGCATGTATTGATACAAAAAGATCAACATATTCATTGTGGTATGGATATAAGAGGTTGTTGCATCGATAAAAAATTATTTTGAAGCTTAGATTGTGAATTTTGGTCAAGATGTATCGATACATGGCATAAAGTATTGATACCTTGGTGAAATTTTGGCTGTGGTATCAATAAAAAAGGCTGTGGTATCGATACCATGCCAAAAGGTATTGATACTGGAAAAAAACTTTTTTGCTTAGTATTGGTACAATGCTCTTTGTATCAATACCAGAAGCCAAAAATGCATTGCGTATCGGTATATGGCTCTTGGTGTCGATACATAAAGGTTTTTGGTATCGATACAAAGTTTCTTATATCGATACCACAAGGTAAAATTTTTCTATTTTCATCCATATTCACACTTTCATACCATAACACTAAAACTTTGATTTGATTACGACTTTGGCCTTAAAAATTATCCAAAATTAGATACAAAATTATATAAATCATATGGACTTAGTTTTTAGCCTTAAACATTGGGGTTTAATATTTTTGAATGATCTATTAAGCTTGTTGCAAGGGCATTTCATGAGAAAATATGGATTGATGAAGGGCAAGCTTGACCTTACTCATAGTACCAGCCCATGCATTGTTTGCTACTACTACCAGAGCTATGTCTTAGCCAATAAAAGCCAATAATATAAGATATGTTATGAGCTAAAAAAAAAAATATACATATTTACATCAACCTCCACACTAAAAAAAAAAAAACTTATTCCCGTAGTTTTCCCTCAACCCCTCTAGAAAAGCACCCTAAAACCCTCCAAAACATCATCATTCCTCACAAAACTGTTTTTCCATTGTACCACAACCATAAAGCTTATTCTTAAATGCCTTTTTTGCTAACTCATAGCAAAGGAAGGTAAGAAAGAATGCATAATTTCAAAGACTTTTCTACTCACCATTATCAACAAGGCCTTTCAAGCGTTTAGGGCATATCCTTTACCCCTTCTCCTTTCTTTTTTATTTCTATTGTAGACACCTAATTTTGTTCGAGTATTTTTTTTGATAGTCCTAAATATTTAAGATTGAGAACCTAGTGGCTACCCTGGTAAAGGTTGGCTTCCTCCAAACGGACTGGGCATTTTCAAGACCTATTTGATTATACCTAAATGACCGCATATGCACATGATAGAAAAATGTGTAGTTTCGAAAGTCAAAAAATAAATTTTGGATAAAAAGGATGAATATTTAAGAGAAAAATTAGTTTTTTTACAACATTTTCTTATCAAAATTTTGGAAATTCATTTCTGCAAATGATGTCATGATCGAATTTTTAATTTTTAGGAATTTTTGAAGAATTTTTCATGAAATTATTCTGCAAGCTATGTCAATACTAACCTAAAAAAATAAAAAGTATTCAACAAAAAAAATCTATATTGGCATTTTATACTATAAGATGTCAAATTGTCAAATTTATTTATTAAATTTGATAATACGATGAGTGTCATGCTCATGAATTTTTTTTTTGTAAAATTTGTTCTAGATTTTAGGTTTTCAACTTTGTTATTTTTATTAATTGATATTTTGAATAATAAGTTAAATTTAATTCATTTTTATCAATTTAAACGTATTTTAAATTTTCATATTTTCAAAATATAGAATTTTCTACTCTATAAATTTTTTCTGTAGAATTTTTTCAGGTTTAGAATTTGTAAGTTTTTTGAATACTTCCAAAAAATTAATACAAGTTCGGTTTTTTTATACTCTAATTCATTTTATGAAATTTTTTTTTTAGATGCATATTTTCTTTTGTAAGGGTTTTCCTCATAAAATTTTTACGAGTTTAAAATTTTTAATTGCTTCTTTTCCAACATGTAAAAATCTTTCAAATTATTTACAATTTTTTTTTTTGGGGATTCAACACTTCAGATACTTTCTAAATGTTTTAGTAATATTAAAACATGAAATTTCTTATCACATTAATTTTTCTTCTAAGGAAAACCTCAAAGCATTGAATTTTGTTTCTTTTTTAGGCCTTATACTTTAGAATTTTTTTTATTTATTTTGTTTTTAGACAAAATTCTTCTAAACTCTCATAAACATTCTTTTTAATTAATTTTCTTCACTTGGAATTTTTCCATGGAAAATTTTATTTGAATTTTCACATATTAAATATTTTCTCATTTATTTTATTTGTTTATCTACATTGAATATTTTCTCCTTTATTTTATTTTTGTGGGCGAAAAAAATTTCAATCTCATGGGCTAAAAAACTTTGAAATTTAGTTAATAGGTCTTAAAAGCCCATATAGTTACCAACAAGCCCAACAAACCCATTTGGATTCTGCAATAAGCCCACCAAGCCCATTTTAATCTCTAATTTTCCAACAAAGTCCACTAACCTTCTTTTTTTCTTTTAATGAATTTTACGCATATTTACATCAAATATTTTGGTTCATATTTTTTCTATGGAATTTTGATTGGAATTTAGAAATTTGTTTTTTTTTTCTTTTTTGAGTACATGAACTTTAATTTATTATCATTTTTTATGGAATTTCCAATTAGCATTTTCTTGCACCTTGATTGCATTTATTCCTTACTTCTAAGATTATTTTACTTGTTAATTTATAATTTAATTTTGTTTTTAAATAATTAATTTTGTAATTTACTAATTTAATTACATGAAATTCAATATGGTTGGAATTAAATTCTTTTCGAATTAATTTAGTTTCTTCCTAACTAATTCCATCAAGTACACATGATCATCATGCCACCTAAACTAGCAAAATCATGATAATAGGATGATGGCTTATAAGAAAAGATGATAAAAACATAGGCTTATGACACACTGATAATTATTTTCAACCTAACGAGTTAACAAATTATAAAAAGTAAAAAAGAGCTGAAAAAAAGAATGGAAATTTTGTAAATAGAGAAGGGTGTTATTTATTTGTTTCTGTTAATTTTTAGCCAAAAAAGTTTTAAAAAAAAGGAAAAGAAAAAAGAATTTGATTTATTTTAAAGCTTTCAAGGTAGTTTTTTCTTGAAAATTCATGTTGTTTATTTCATCTTCTATTATTATTCACTTCATTTTCATTTTCTTCAACTCTTGATGGTAGTTCCATGATCCTTACTTACAAAGGTGATTATGCTTAAGCTATGGCATATTTCATGCTTTAAAAGCTAAGCTTGGAGTCATGACCATTGCTTTTTATTTTTGTTTAAATTTCATTGAAACCATATATTCAAAGTTTAAATGCTTTAAATTATGTTCATGTGTGCTAAAATAAATTCCAATGTTGATGGATTTCATGGCTTATGCATGTTGTATTTAGCATTTTTTTCTGTTTGCATCTAGCTTATGACTTTTCTTGAATATTGATATTTTGAGAATTCTTGTTGTGTGTTAAGCTTGGTTGTGTTCTAGGATGGCATTAACATGCATTTAGGTCCAGTTTTATGAAAAGTGAATTTTAGGGTTATTTTGTAAACAGTTGAAATTTTGGAAGTTAAAATTTTTCTTTAATTTTTAGGCCATTTTAGGGCTATTTTGGTTCATGCAACACTTATAAGGGCTGTTTCATAATTTTTCCAATATTTTCAAATTCATTTAAAAGTATTCCTTAGCTTGGCCAAAATTTGTAGGGTTAAAATATAGTTTTCACATCTTTTAGGCCATTTAAGATTTTTTAGCTTGGTCAAATTCTTAGGTACTATTCTATAACTTTTAAATTGTTTCAAACTTATCTAGGGGCATTTAAATGCCTAAGTCAAATGAGTAGCGGCTAAAAAAATAGAAATTTTTATTTTTATTTTTGCATTTTGAGGCCATTTGGTAAATTTAAAAAGTATAAGGGCTTATTTGCAATATTGAGAAAAATTTATTTTAGGCCTAAGTTGCTTAGCCTAATGTGTAGGGCTCAATAGAACAATTTTCTATGCATTTGATTTTATGTAATGGCTATTTCTTATATTTTAAATCATTTAAGAGCCGAACTGTAATTTTAAGAAGTTTAGTGACCTTTAGTGAAGTCTTGCATTTTAGGACTAATTAGGTCATTTCTTACATTAAACTACCCGTTTATGTTATTTTGAACATTTTAGAAGTCACTTTCACACCATTTAAGGGTAGAAGTGCAATCTTGAGAAAATTAGAAACTATTACCAATTTTTGCAATTTAAGTCATGTTTGATATCAAATGTACCCATTTGGGGTATAATTGTCATTTTAGATCATTTTCGAGTCCTTTAGGCTTTCGGGATACTTTCATGTCAAAGGTATACATTAAGGGTATGTTAGTAATTTATCTTAGAACCAAGTCCTATGTGATTACTAGGATACTTTCATGTCGAAGGTATACATTAGGGATAGATTCATCATTTTATGATTGTTTTGAGTCCTTTAGGGTTATCAAGATACTTTCACATCGGAGGTATACCTTAGGTGTATTTTAGTAATTTACCACTAAACCAAATCCTTAGGGTCACTAGGATGCTTTCATGATGTAAATATAATTTAGAGGACATGTTGGTCATTTCAACCAAATTTGAATCCTTAGGGTCGAGTTTAGTACTTTTTGTCTAAACCAAGTCTTAAGATAAGTTTTATTATTATTTAAATAAAATTGAAATTTTAAAATTAAGGCAATGTCTTCAAATTAAAATAATTTAGAGTTTTAAATAAATAAAATTGGAATTTTAAAATTATGGCAATGTCTCCAAATTAAAATAGCAAGTGAAATTTCTCCTAGAATACAAAAGGGGTTCTACGAATTATTCTAATAATGAAATATCCTTTTCAAAATAAAAATTGAGATTTTTTTACATAGGGTTCACAAGAGATTTTGATTGTTAAAATATGAACCTTTCATATTCCTTCGATATTCTAGTGGGGTATGGATGACATTTTGACCTTTGCATTCTACGAGTTTTCTCGTGGGGTACAAAAGATGTTTTAAGTTTAAAAAAAATTAAAAACCTAATTTTCTAACATGAAATAATAAATTTACTTCATAAAATTTTATTTTGAAATATGAGAATTATAATTAAATATCATATACCAACATCAAATAAAAATCAAAATTTAAGTTAATACGTAATTAATAAGGTAGCAATTTCTGAGTGTCATGAAAAGGACCATCATTCTCATGATTATAATTGACACCTAAACCCTTTCATGCGATCTCTGGTATTATGGCAAGCCTCAGAGTGTATTTTTAAGGGTTTCATAATGACTATTTAGGGTTAAGTTAAGTGAATAATTCATCTCGACGACTTAATTGTAGACACCTAATTTTGTCCAGGTCTCGTTTCTAATAATCCTAAATATTCGAGATCAAAAACTTAACAGCCATCCTCATTGAGACTGATATTTTTTAGATGAACAAGATGTTTTCAAGACCTTTTTAGTCATAATTTGGATAGCCGTAAGTTCACTTCATGAAAAATGCCATTTGAAGACTGATCTCGGATGAAAGGACAATTATTCAAAAGGAAAATTTTGTTTATTTTCTTGTCGAATTCAAAAAATCATTCCTGCAGATGATATCATGATCAAATTTTCTATTTTCATGAATTTTTTTTTGAGATTTCTTCATAAAGATTGAAAAATTGACCATCGTATATTTTATCGACACTTGTGCAGTATTTATGCTAATATGCATTTAAAAAAAAATCAAAAAAATTCAAGAAAAAAATTCATATTGATATTTTATACCACAAGGTGTCTAGTTGTCCATTTTTTAATTAATTTTGACTTTTTTATAGTACAACGAGTATTATATTTATGAAATTTTTCTTGATAAAATTATTTTGAATTTTAAATTTTTATCTTTACCATTTTGTAAATCAATATTTTGGATAATACGTTTTATTTAATTCATTTTTATAAGTTTTAATTTATTCTTTGAAAATTTTTAATCCTAAAATACGAGCTTTCTTTTAATTTGTAAAATTTTCGGTAGAATTTTCTCGAGTTTTAAACTCCAAAATTCTTTAAGTATTTTCATTTGATCACCATCAAATAAGTTTTTCAAAACTCATCTTATTTTACAAGTTTTACTTTTTTTTTTGAATTTTTTCTTTTTCAAGATATGGAGTCTACTACTCCATCAATTTTTTTTAAGAGGATGTTTCTTGGTTTATAATTTTTAAAATTCTTTAAATATTATTATGTAATTTCTATTAAATCAGTTTTAAAAATTTTAATTTATTTTATGAGTTTTAAAATTTTTTCTATTATTGAGATACAAATTTTTCTACTCGTAAAATTTTTTGGTAGGATTTTTCTAGGTTTATAATTTTCAAAATTCTTCAAATATTATTTTTTAAATCATATTAAATCAGTTTTAAAAATTTTAATTTATTTTATGAGTTTTGCATTTTTTTTACATATAATAATTTTTATCCGAAAAGATTTTTCTTGCATAATTTTATGAGTTTTGGAACTCCAATTAGTTATTTTTTTAATTTTATTTTTATTATTTTATTTCTAAATTTTGTTTATGATTATTAATTATTAATTTTCTATTTTATTATCATTTTAATTTTATTTCGATTATTGATTATTT